>VCRD01000041.1:491294-508583 GCA_006783055.1 Trinorchestia longiramus | reverse complement strand
ATATATATATATATATATATATATATATATATATATATAGAACTTCCATTCTGTATCTTATCTACTGATAACATGGCTCAGTTAGTACCTGTTGGAATTCCTCAGTTTGAAATCATAAAATTAAGGATCTCTGAAATAAAATACAATTTTCAGTTTTACCTGCGGTATTATCGGAATCCGAATATTTTTCCTCAATGTATACAGAACTTCTATTCTGTATCTTATCTACCGTTAACATGACCGTGTAGGAGAAGAAAGATAATAACAGAAAAAATAGAGCATTTTATATTTATCCGGAGCCTTATCCATAATACGATGCTTGTAATACATACGAGTACATACCCGTTCTAACTTCAGTTCAATCATTTTTCTTCAGTAATAGATAAGAAGTAATGGGACGAACACACACAAATACAGACAGATGGGGATACGTAGTCTATTATATATGTAGATACACAGTTTCTTGCTTGCTTGTTTGCTTGGTTGGTCGGCTGGTTGGTTGGTCCGTCTCTGATCAGAGTGGTAAGGATTTAGATGGGAGGAAATTCGGTAGGGTATACATGTATTGTAAGCATTGTATTGTGGATACCAAAGGCACATCCTTCAATGTGGAAACTTCATCGTAAAGCCCGCGTCCACTGGCAAATCAAACAAAAAAATTCAGTAGAAACACGTGAGTTTTCACGTGTGGGTATACTAGTTCAATAACAACATTCAACAGTTATTAAGCTCTTAAAGCCCTTGAATTCGTGAACATAATTACCCGAATACAAACATCTGCATGCTATTCTTGAGTTAACTAAAGTTTTAAGTAGAGTTAAGAGTGACAACAAGAGAAGTGGCATGGGACTTGGGTAAATCGGCATGGGACTTGGGTAAACCGGCATGGGACTTGGGTAAATTTGGAATGGGACTTGGGTAAACAACCGAATAATTATCGAAGTAATTATCCGACCCAAGAATGGGCCAGAAGGTTCGTTCCTATAGCCTCATTCTATTCTAAGTTTGCTACCAGTATTGAGTGTGTGACTTGCATGAAGGCATTCATTTGGCAGCTCACAGACTCGCACCCCAGCCTGACTTTTGAGTTCTTGAGATGACTTGACTCATGCCTTGGCCGTGCAGCGGCCTCTCTTTTGATGTCTCATGACAAGACCGGCTTTTGACAATGAAAGTGTCCCAAAATCCCATGGAATGTTTCTCGCAGCTTAAAGAAGCCACACACATTCCGTGCATGACACAAATTCCTTTCGTTTACACTCACCTTTGAACAAATGGAAAACTGTGAGGGCGTTTCTAAAAATTTAAGTCAAATCAGAATGTGGGGGTATTACTTTCATAACACTGCCATGTCGCGCTATTTATTACTATTCTAGGATGGGTCACAAATGTCACATGCTTCGGATTGCATTGAGTCGCCGAAAGTAGAGTGGGTCTAATGTAGCTGTGGCAACATTTATATGATTACCACACAACAGTTATTTCAAAACTCTATCATGGTTGAGTGAGCAAGTCAAGAAACAAGAAACTAGTCCTGAATGAAAATAGAGGAAAAAGATACAATAGGATCTTGTTATAACAGCTCGGCAGAGACACATCAATTTATACTGTGACCACACATTCCTTGAAGTTTTAGTCAGTAGTAGGGTGTATCAACCATTGTAGCTTCAGTCAGTAGTGGGGTGTATCAACCACTGTTGCTTCAGTCAGTAGTGGGGTGTATCAACCATCGTAGCTTCAGTCAGTAGTGGGGTGTATCAACCATCGTAGCTTCAGTCAGTAGTGGGGTGTATCAACCATCGTAGCTTCAGTCAGTAGTGGGGTGTATCAACCATTGTAGCTTCAGTTTGTCATGAGGACAAAGACAAGGAAATTATCAGACTGTTTTCATCGTGACATAAAGTTGCATCCAAGGTAACCACAAAAAATGCACTTTTTTTATTATTCTGTGATCTTTGAAATATTTCAGTTAGAAGGTTGAAATAAGTTCCATTGCAAATCTTGTATCTAGCCTAACTGTGTTTGTCCTACAAACGGCATCGTCCTACTGAACAAATACGATTCCAATACGCACATTTTTATTTTGAAGTCGCTGTGGTTTTGGGGGCACCGAAATAGTTTAAACTTTTTATCAAGTTTTTTAAATTTTTTATTTATTACTGCTCTGTAAATGTTTTTTCAAACTTTGGTGAAGATTCTCAAGTTGAAATTAGATTAGTCAAAGCTGTAGACGTTGTGCGCATGGAATTGTCCATTAAAGATGACAACGGATTGCCACAATGTCATATTACCATTGATCAGTTAGACAAGTAAATACTTAAATAAATTTGCACACTCATTGTAAAACTATTTTAATAGCTGTAAAGATTGCCTCATCAAAGCTTAATGCCGCAGATGCAAATTGCTTTCTTACGCCACTCTCAAGAAGATTTGGTTTGTTATGACCAACAAAAGAGTCGTTTCACCTCTTTCACATCTCGCATTCACTCTTTTCTTAAAAGTTGAACTGGTGCTATACTAATATGAAATCTGAAGGTAATAGCAAGTTGCAAAAGGAAACATTAGGGTACGTTCGAAAGAACAGAATTTTCAATAAGGAAAAGGCATTGACGTGTGCAAATTGAAATATAGCATAAACTAAGTCCTAGTGACCGCCCTATGTATTACCCGACCATCATTACTAATAGTCTACTCCTAACTAAACAGGATGCAAATACAATTAATTGCTATTGCGAACTGGCAGCGTTGTACGAGTTGGCCGTATGATAAAAAACAAAGACTTTAAAGCATTTAATCTCTAAAACCTGGGCCGTATTTTAAAGTCTGACTTTTAAATAGGATGCACAAACTTACGATATATTGAGCCTACTGAGGAAACTTGCAAATCACTAAGTACTTAGCACATTTAGCCTGAACAATATAATAGGCGGAGATAAAGTTACACGAATGTGGGTACACTGAGACTTAGGTTGTCGCAGCACAATTGGCTTCTGATTCATGTTGTGTGCTCTGTAGTTGACATTAATAGATTGTTCGCTGACATTAAATGCTCGTTATTCTGTGGGCGCTCACACATTCATCTGACTGGGCCTACAATAGCTTTTGTATAACAGGTCGCATAACTTGCTTATTGTAAATATAGAGTATGTGAAAAGAATCAAATTAATTAAGATCTCATAAATTATGTCTAGGGTAAAGATGCAGATGTATTAAACGAATCGTCGCTACAATACACAGGTATTTATATTCTAAGATGAATTATTAAAATATATTAAAAATTGTTGAAAATTAAAAATATCAATTACACTCAAACACCTTAATTTAGGAGCAAAATGATTTTTCGAATTTTTGTTTAAACATAAGACTTTTTCTAGATCATAAAAAGAAGTGTCATGAAAAAGAATCACATAAAAATATTCAAAGAATACAAAGATGCCATAGAAAGCTGAAGAAGGAAACGAAATTCATGTTTATCAAAGCCTTCAGTCTTGCCTGACACTCGAAACATTTCTCATCAAATGGTAAGACACTTTACAGAACTCTAAGCCCATATGTCTTAACCTGTTAAGCGTTATTTACATCGTATGATGTGTGTACGAGTTGCATTCTAACTGTAACTTACACCATATGATGTAGATGCGCCACGGTACCACAGCGACGTTAACATCATATGATGTTATAATGTTTATTACTTCAAATAGAGTGAATTATTAGTTCAATTAGTTGAATTAGTTTAGTGTTCAATTATTGTGGAATGAGCGTTGACCGTTAACAGGTTAACTTTAACTCAGACGGAACTGCGTATTTAACCCTAGAATGGTAACCCTCTATTTCAAAAGTGGGGAAAGCGTGGTTACTAGGGAGAAATTCACCCCAGGTTCCAGTTCTAAGGTTAACAGTTTTTCTATTTCAACTATGACATCCATACGGAGCTCATAAAAGTTATACACAACTGTGAACATACTGCATGCCGGAAGTTGCACCGCTTGAGAGCTCACATGTAATGGTACAGGAGAAACTGTTTTTTTCCGACGGCGTGTACCAGCCAACATATGTGTACAAGGTACGGCAAAATAACTTCCTTTTTTCAAAGCGCATTGTTTTGGAAAAAGAAAGCTACGTTGCGACGTCCATTATAAATCGAACTTGGCCTTATTGGTATAAGGAAAGGCTGAGGTCCATAGTCCGAGAACAACATGAGATAGCTCGCACACTCCAGATGAAGTGCAATTCCAGAGCAACATGAGACAGCTCGATGGTGGGCTCATGAACTAACTAACCCTTCATTCTTTACCATTCCATGGTTGCATACTTAACATATTTGTTATTCAAATACCATATATTCCACGGTAATTGTGCATTATAATCAGTTGTTCCAGATTATATTCTCATATTTACACCCTATTTAGAATAAAGAACAGTATCGTCGTCATAGTTCAGTGAGAATAAAGGATAGCGTCGTGCTTGCAGTTCAGCGAGTGTAGAGGATAGCGTCGTGCTTGCAGTTCAGCGAGTGTAGAGGATAGCGTCGTGCTTGCAGTTCAGTGAGTGTAGAGGATAGCGTCGAGCTCGTATTTCACTGAACAAATAGAATAGTGTATTTCAAGTTCTTCATTTAGGTCGAACGTTGATGAGCGTATCTTCAACAGTTATGACAGTGTGTAAGAAGTGTCAAAATTCCATAAATTTCAATTACTCGGGGAATAGGGCCATGGATGGATTTTAATCCACGTACAGGATAGGACCTCGCTTTTCATTTCAGATCATATAGAAAAGAGTGCCATGCATTGCAGTGAACAGAAAGCTTGCTAAGGGCAGTGCCACGTGACTCTTGGCACTTTGCCTCAGTCTTCCCATGGGGTGACCTACGAATGTGTAGCGAATTCTTGCTAAATTGCCCAGGGAAAATAAGATGAAAACAATGAATAATATACTCTGGCATTAAAGTCCTTTGATTCAAGTTAATTTTCCAAAGCATTATTGTTTTATAAATAAAGTTCAAGTAGTTCTATGACTCAAGTTGCTCTATAATGTCCAAGTTGCTTGCTGCTGCTCATAAATATAGAGGGGCACGGAAGTAAACACCGTTGCGGACAGATGGCTGATGAAAGACAAAAGCACATCTTACGAATTTGGTTGAGAATTGTACGTGTTTTTGGATATAAATAAAACGAAAATGCTAGGCTTTCAACGAAATCGTAACACTGGCGTCTCTGGAGGTTTAAAATAATGAACATACCAGAAGTTTTCTTCGACAAATTGTATTTTTAATCTTTGTTCGAAAAGGTTATCAAACTAAAGGCGTATTATGCTTAGAAAATATTGTTAGGTATGACCTAAAAGTCTGTGCACATTCTGACAAATAATTTGAACATGAGCAACTTGACAGCTTAAATCTAAAAATATTATCTTTAGAAAAATTAACTTGGAAAAATCTGGAACCCATCAAATTTTTCAAAGACTGATAAAGTCTCAATCGCTGTTACTTGCTCACTATACGATCGGAGTTTTAGAAAAAAACAGTCATTCGTTCATTTTTACCATTACCTGTGCACACAATTAGCTCGTTTTAAATGTGTAAATAAAATAACTGGGTAAAGTTTGTGTCACTCGTGCTGTGAATGTCCAACTTTTTATTGGGGAAACTGATAATTCTGAAGTGGGATTGCTTGTATGGCCGTTCGAACTCAAGTTCAGGGAAATAATCGCTAATTTGTCCATGCTGAGTTCGTTTTAGCTTACAATGGAATTTTATGAAGAATTATTTGCGACTATTATTTATCAGTAAATTATTTTTCCCCAGTTTCAACGCGCGAGAGGTTTGTTGGTTGGCAGCTTGGACGCTACAAAATTACTGTATAATGCATTTCTCTCTGCATGATATTCAAATTCAGCGATTTCAGACGAAATTGTTTGTTCAATATTTGAAATAGGTGGTGTAAATAATTTCAAGGAATGTGCATAATTTAGTTCGATATTAAGATGAAGCTTCGAACATTTATGCACCATGAAATGTTTGATTTACTGGTACTGACTGTCATGTGATGTTTAAACTAATTGTAATGTACGTTTGTAATTATTTGTTCCCTTCAAGCAGTCGAATTAATTAACAGAGTAGTGACAGCATAAACACAGACATGAATCATGTTTATTGTTTCCTTCTTACTTAATTAAGATAAAACACTTACGCTAGCGCTTTTATTACCGCCCATCATCATAATTCTCTTTATTTTGACTGGCAACATTCCCACAACTCCAGGAAGTGCACAAATGTCGTAATTTGAAGCACCTCTCACTTTCTTCTGAGATTTTTTGCCGTAACATTCACCCGGCAATTTATTGATAAACTGAGACCTGAACTTGTCAACTCTTTGAAGCGTTACGTGCACACGGGCGCTCATGCCCATGGCATAAACATGCCTCCTCCCAGTACAGTGGGGCTTGCGCCTGGCGCCCTGCTCGCATTCCTCTCCCCTCGTGCAGGCAAATGCTGCCTAGACGAGGCAGTTTTTTGCCGGATCTCTGTCAGAAAATTACGCCTCGTCGTTTGGGCCCAGCTCTCGCTCCGCCACCGCTGCAGCTGCTCGGCGAGTGGGCACTACGAATTTCATTTCAAATATGAATGTGTTTTCCTCGTCCCTCGAAGCGCTTGTACGTGTTGCAGTATGTATGCGTGCATGTGTCCAAGTTCATACTCACATGCATCGTTGGAAATGTGTCGCATATACTTTTCATATATCTGCCTTTGTTTTCCTCTTCACCCGAACTGCCCGCACGCGCAAGTGTGTGTACTGTCGATACAGATGTGTCCTAGTTCGTACACGCATTGCTGGAAATGTACGCCATGCACTTTAGAACTTTAGTACAGTACACCCACCCTCACGCTTAATGAGAAGAGAGCTTGAACATATCATTAAGATTATGTTTAGAAGCTAAGAAATCATAGCATGGATTAAGTAAACTTGAGTAAATCTACACAATGTTAATATGAGTTTATCAAGCGAAATTTCAAATACGGCTTTTGGAATAGTACCACCAATTTTCCTTTAGCACATATATGCTGGCAAATTATTCAAAATGATGCATCAATCTTTATGAGATGAGGGCAGATTCTCTGAATGTTCGTTTTCAGAAGTGACCAAGATCCTACTCGGTCCGTAGGATACATTCAAAGTAACAATGCATACAGGAACCACTTCATACGCAGGCGAAATTACATTTCTGGAGGTGAAGACGGTTCTCGTATATGCTAAAACCGTTATTAGAATAACAACATAATTAGTGTATCTAATTTATGGGATAAGGATACCAATCATCTCCAACTACGAATTTTCAGAGCTTAATATCACACACTCAAACTTGCATTCCTCAAAACGTGTCTAATAAAGCAAAGATAAAAGACGTGGAAATGTCGTACATTAGGAGTTCATTACATTTTGAATTAAGCTGAGTTAAATCTTACAATCATTCCTAATTCGTTAGGAAAAAACGATTCTATTGCTCTAAAGGATCTTGGAAAACCAACATTCAGGTGACAGGCTCTATAGAAGACTGATTAAGTTGATTTTTGTTTGGAATGAATCTCCCTAGTACAGGTATAATGTCTAATGATAATTTATGAAGTCAGTACGTTTACAATAAATGTTCTTTTATCTTTGATACTCTTGAGAACACAGGAAATGAGCACAGCATAGAGTTGTTTTAGCAGTTCGTCTCCAGGCAATTATTTCCAAGTAGAAATACTAGCTCAAATATTTGTTATATTTCATAGAGCTACGTAAGCCGTTCGGTATTCTGTACGAAAGAATTTATTGACTGCAACGCATATCGAGTATTAACGAGGACAAACAAAGCTGAAATAATAACCAATATCTTAGGGGATATAACTTCGTAAAATTTCAGCATTTCCGAAGAACTATTAGTAATGATAAATTTCTTCACCTGAATAATCATGCTTTAAAATAAACTTAAACATCAAACGAGATGTTCATGCTCATGTAAAGAGAAGACATCTTTATGTCAGGCTGAGATCATTTCTCCCACACTCAACAACAAATTTTACCCATGTGCCCGCTCGATGGCATGCTTATTTTAAGCCGAACTTTTAATATTGGGCGCTATATCGGGTCTTCTAAGCCATTTAAACATTTCAAGGTAAATAATATGGGATATATTTATTCTCTATTCAATATTGAAATATCATCCTTCTCAATAAAAGTATTTGACATACTTTTAACGCTTGAGTTTTTACTATTACTCAGTCTATTCCCATGAAATATAAGACTTCATGGAACCCTAGGAAATGCATAAGTGCGTGTTGAAATATATTGAATATCTGGACATTTCTATCAATGACATAATTTTCAAACATGAGCCTTTACTGTTCACTTAATACTGTATAGCTGATATTCACCGTGTTAAAAAGTGCAAGGAAAACATTGACTAATAGTCATGTTGTTATTTTCCAGACTATTCTTTAGCCTCTTTTGACTGAGCTGATATTCAATTTTTTGAATTTTCTTTGTAACATATAACATTAATTTCCTTGTATCTAACCATTTCATGAAAAAATGTATAATTTTAGACTTACTACTCGACTTATTCGGACGGCTGAACTTTCAAATCATTCGTTTTTTTGCGGACAAATCTGAAATAGGCACTACCTGCTTCATGCATGTGTTACACATGCCCATACTCATGCATTAGTAAGCATCTAGAGACGAAAGCAGACTTGTTGACTTAAGGTGATCGTGAATATCTCCATCGAAGATTCACACAAATCAGGCACTAATCATCAGCCCAATATTAGACTCGTAGTACTTAACGTCACAGAACTTGACAAATTTAAAAGTAGTTAAAAGAACGCTTTTATATACCAAGTGCTCAAAACTTCACCCTTGTCTGAATTTACTGGAGTTGATTCATGAAATTAGGGCACATGTATACCAAACTATGTCTCGCATTTTACAGGAAACTGTGCAGTTTGCTAATAGTGTTCATTCGGTGCATTTAAAGCGAGAATCTGATAGTGGTATTTGAAAATCAAATTAGAAGGATTCAAGTTTGTATTAAGGCTAAGGAGAGTCACTTTGAGCATTGGTCATGATTGTCTTCTATATTTACTTTCCGTCTTCAATACTGAACCATGCCTGTTCATGAATTCTGAAAAGCAGTTACTTCTCAGACCTCTTTTACTTGGAATGTTCTAAAATAATGATATAATTCCTACCCGCAATTTTTTTAAGTCAAATTTTCAAAATTCGAAAATTTTATTAACTCTATGCACGTGAAAGTAAAAACTACTGGTGATAAAAAATTTAAATCAAAATTGAAACATTGAAACTCGCACAATATTTTATCTATCATAGGGAATTCATGTCTATCGGGTATTGAATACCTTTCCAATAAAGTTAGACTTCTTGTATGCAAATTGTATTAAAATTTAGATTGAAACATCCACTGATTTTAATGAAAAGTCATGTAATTCGAGGAGTAGGAAAGCTTCTATCTGACGAAGAGTGGAATGGAAAATGCTCCAAAAACTTTCTCAGAGCATTTCTTGCATGTCGTGTGCCAAATTTCAAACTTGAATCATGTGCCAACTTAAATTTTGGAAGTTAGTTCACTTACAATAACTTAGTTTCATCGTGGCTAATAAATACAGGGTGTCCAAAAACGAATGTCCTCGATCTTTGACCGGCCATTACTTGGGGGGTATGACCCGACTAGGGGAAGAATATCCAAGTTTTCTTTGATGACATTTAATTTTTATATTCAATATTATTTGTGTTAATTTAACTCATTGGACTTGTATCTATGATAGTAAACACCTAAATCAATCCAAGATACATGAGTAATGGGTAGTCAAAGAGTGTACATCTTTCTGGAACACCCTGCAATATCTATAGAGTTTGTTGTGTTGAGATTGGGACCAAAATACGACAAAGTTGATAGATGCTTGTTACAAGGCCTCCTTTGAGTGTACTGATCATGCCACAATTAGTGACAGCGATGATATTCAAGTTGTAACTCGGGCCACTATTGGTCTGGCCTATGCTTTATGCCTTTTTCCTATATGGGCCTCAAACACACGTCGCGAGCAAGTGTAAAGTTACTTGGGCTCAGATTCTAAAAACGTACTTCATGTTCCTCCAATTTGCAGTAATTTCAAGTATGAATTAATTGAATTTCAACTCTTAAAGCATACTTCACGTACCTCCAACCTTACGTGCTCTTTAGTATAAATTAATTGAATTTCGAGTCTAAAAGCGTATTTCACGAGCATCTAACTTGCGGCGGTAGCAAGCTTGCTGCAGTTTCGTTTGGAATCTTCTTCTTCTTTTTGTTTCACTTTTATTGGAGCTTCGGAGATGGGTCCATGCAGCTCCACGCCTTCAGGGATGTTTTATTATTTTCTGAAAATTAGCCCCCAGGCTGAAAACGGTTTGGAATCTAAATGCGTCGATTTTATTTCAATATTTCGATTCTAGTCCGCAAAGTAGGTAAAGTATAACTTGGACTACATTATGAGCAACTAGACAGTTACCGTGGAAGTTCCACGGTTTATATTTGAGTGATCTGAAATTATTATCAAAATGAAGGCATTAAAGATTTGCAACGAATTATTGTGCTTTAAATTAATATTTTTCATTGATATATGCAGAAGTTCCATTGTATATCTTATTCACCAATATCATGGCCCAGATGGTACCCGTTGAAATTCCTTGATTTAAAAGTGATAAAATTCAGGATCAATAAAAGAAAATACATTTTTTAGTTGTACCCGTGGTATTATCAGAATCTGAATATTTTTCATGAATGTATGCAGAACTTCCATTTTCTATTTCATCTACCGATAACATGGCCGTATAAAAGAAGAAAGCTACTAACAGAAAAAATCGAGTATTTTACAGTGACCTGGCGCTTTTGGAATCCACAATACAATGCTTGTAATACATGCATGCCCGTTCTGATTTCAGTTCAATAATTTTTCTTCAGTAATAGATAGGAAGTAATGGGACGAACACACAAATACAGAGAGTGAGAGATGGAGATACATAGTCGATTATATATGTAGATGGTCGATTTCTGTTTTTTTCAACAATGAGTGCAATAAGTGGGACTTAATTTTGATTACAGCTGAACAAAGAACTGATGACTCGAATAAATTAATAATTTTCTTGAATTTAATACACTGCATTTTATCATAGTCACTTGTGACCTGGAAAAGCATGATGTAATTTGAAATTAATTTCTTCAGGGCTACATAATCAGACGTAACTTTCATCCAAAAGAAATTAGAGAATATAAAAAGAGAGAAAGAAAGAAATCAAAGTAGAAAGAAAAATGTAAAATATCAAAAGCAGGCATTAAGTAATTTAGCTCACTGAACGTCAGGTTAATGAAACTGTTTTGGGTGTAGGGAACGTACTGATAGAGCAAATAAGGGAGCATAAATAAAATACGGGAAGTTTCATATCAAAAGAAATAGGAAAGCTGAAAATCAAGAACAGGGCTAGTAGCATATAAGGGAAAAGCCGCAAACACCAATTAACTGAATTACGTATACCTCACAACGAGCAAGAAAACGATAAAAGTGTCTAAATGCAAGTAAAAAAATAAGTCCTAACAGTATTGTATATTCATTGATAAATAGACTCGTATAACTATACTAAGTGTACTCTCTTACAATGTCTTGAGGGGAAGACCACACAAGATCTATGAAAGAGTTGATGTAAATATATGCTATATGTATGAATGCTTTCTTATTGTTTGATGCATTGAACTTTTGCTAAGCATTTTTTTGAGTGAGTATTACTGTTACAAACATAAAGTAATACTTTTTCTTCCACTTAGAGAAGCAACGGACAAAAAGACCCGTCCTCTTTCGCTGGATTGCAGGAATATCTCGGATTAAAATTTCTATCAGACGTCTGGTGCTAACAATATACTTCGAGTACTTGATAAAATATTTAAAATTTACTAAACACTGAATTTATCACGCAAATTAGAGCTACTTTTACATACGATTGATTTTCATCAAACCATGGCTGGGCGATTATAGCATTTTTTTTACCACATGATCCTGAATTATAAGTATCGCATGAATAAAACGTTCTTTGAATGTATTTCTAAGAATTGAAACGAGATTTCATGGAACAAAAACTGCTTCTAAAAATTCGCTCAACTGAGGAAAGCGATTACCTCATGTGCTGATTTACGATGATCCGTCGCTCAGCGGTACACTTGTTGTTTACACCGTGGCTTGAGGTGTGTGTACAAAAATCTCCGGTTGCCCAAACATCAATGGAACGCTCACATTCAAATGGCTTACTGCCTCGTGAACCTAATGGATGGCTGTGCTGATGAAATTATGCTCAATATGTTCTTCGCGTCAGCAAACCACTTATCTTTCATGCACGTAATAGCAAGTTGCAGTATACAAGTCACATTCAGTCATCTTACTGTAACAAATATCATTAGTTAGAATGTGTTCCAAGTAGTGATTGCAAAAAGACCATTCAGTTATTTTCCTGGTAACTTTTCACTTGAAAAACAATGTCGTAATCATAAGCAGGCCGGTACGTTGCTTAAAGTTATAAATTTCATTAGCATACGTCTATATTGTGGCATTACGTATCGCGTTTTTAAAAAGTTGCTGGAAATGCTCGTATGGCCGATGTGTAAGTTTGTCTATGCAAGAAGTATTTTTTTTTAACTTTGAAATCTTATACCTTATATTCAAGTGGCTTCATTTACTAGTTCAAACTAACAGTCAGTACATAAATTTTGAGTTTTAATTTCAAATATTTAATTTTGTTTTATATTTTGGGGGCTTTTGGGAATGATTTCATGCAAAAAAATTCAGGGACCTCTGCGAAAGGCGTTGCTACAGAAGCATTGAAGTCAAAGGCTGATTAACACGGAAAGGAAAATTATTATAGTGATTTTGTACTTCGTTACTTTAATAGTTGATCATTCACACAATTTTTGTATACCAGGGTTTGGAAATTTAAATACTTAATTCAGAGTTTCATTGAAAATTTTCAATGAATTTGTAAATGAAAGAAAATCAGGATCTACCTTGAAATGCATTATCCAGATGGGCTATTAGAACTTGCCGTGACACATAAAGCAAAGAAAATGAGTGACAGAGGAAAGGCAAATAAGTATACTAAAGATGAAAAATCTTTAGGAGCAAATCGAACTGGTGTCACTCAATTTGAATGGATGAGAAATGTGAAAAGAGCGTTAGTGGTGGATCTGGTGAGAGAGAATGATTAATAGTGGTAAAAATTACTGGCAATGCTGCTGTGCTTTGACTTAGAGAAAAATAAGAAAAGATGCTAAATTAAAACATGCGAAGACATCAGGTACAAAATAGTGAAAAGGTGACTAAACGACTGGTGGTTATGTAGGAGTTACGAGTCCAGAATGGGAGATCGAGAGACTATGACGAAGAAAAAAAGTGAGTAGGCTTTCCCTGTTGTTTGACTGATGGAAGGCATTGTGTTGTACCAAAGACCAGTGATGCCAATTGTTCAAACCATCTTCGGTCACCTCTCAGTCAGTGAGAAAAGTGTCATACTCAGTTACTGTGCAACAGATTAACTTGCTCATAAACTATTCTAAAAATTTCAAGTGGCAGAAAATTATGAGATGAATATTGTAAGCCCAGGAGTCCAAGAAAACAATGCTAAGAATAGAATCATATTTTACTCTTAGTCATATAAGTCATGTTTACTTTAGAGCTTTTAGAAGTTGATCCATTCTTTCTCCGCGCCCAATGAATTAAAATCCCTGCTCCTAATCCCCTACTGTGGCAGATCAATATGCAATAAATGGCAAAGGGACAAATTTAACGAAATAAACTACAGCTTATGAGAGCTGCCAATAGTTGTCAAGATATGCTTTAGAGATATGAGTAAAATGAATAATTAACAAAATTATAAGTTCTAACAAATTCCGTCACAAGCTACATGTACAAGCCTTCTCTTTGGAATGCGATGAAACTGTGACCTGTTTACGATGGAATAAAATGAAAACTTAGTTGGAAGATCATAAAAATGTATTGGGCCTTCTATGACCAACGCAAATGCCAAATCTCTACATTACTAAACATTTATAATAAGTGTTGTAGTACAGACCGAGAAGCAGTTTTCCACCTCGGTGATGGCCGAGGTTTACCTGATGCTGTAAAAGAACGAGGTAATCTCAACCAAAAATCAGTCAGACATCTTAGGAATCCATTTAACGCAGGTTTAAAGCTGTCTTAAAAAGTAAATAAGCAGCTAACTCCTTATTGGTAAATAAATATTGTGATTGTTTGAGGGGCTCATATTATCGTCTTAAGCAAGCCTCTGTATTAAAATTCCCTATACACGAATTAAAGAGTAATCCATGCGTACAAATGGAAGCAGTTAAGAGCCTTCCAATTTTACATCTCTGAGAACGAGTAGCTAAATTCAATGCCAAAAATATAAGGTATGAGAAGGTCAAGTTACAAATATTGGGGAATATATATAGCAATATAGTACCGTGAATACTGTGGTAGATTAAAACGTTCACGGACTCTGAAATAAAACAATAGTATAAAACTTTCCAAGAGTGACAGGAAATCTTACCTATATTAATTTTTCTCCAGTTATTTTTACAGGGAAAAGAACATAGCAAAATTGAATTTGAGTTCAAATTGATTTGATATATTTAGAATTCCCGTATCATCACTACCAACCTCAAAAGAGCTTTACTCATCAGATATATGCGATTTAGAATACGACTTTGCTTATTTATTATTGCTGAAAGATGCTTTAAAATGCAGGTACATGCATGCATGTGTATACTTAGTTGCTTGGATGTGGTCCAGTAGAACTACAGTTGCTTTGTCTCGTGTACACACGCCATGAAAGAGGGCTCTGCTTAGGAGACCAAAACTCGGCATAGAAATCAGAAATCCAAAAGAAGCATTCGAAAATATTCTTCTCCAAAATACTTGTAGTTGTGCACAGCAATAGCTAAGGTCTGATATTTTCCATGCATAGAATACCAGTTATAAAAATTTGGAAATTTTATCACAATTTGGCCTGTTATGATGTTAAACAAAAATATTATCATTATTCGTAAAAATTACCAAGCTTTCTTATGGGAACGTGACCCAAATTACTAATTTAGAAGATGAAAACTAAATTCTAAGTATCATCTTCAATGAAGCTCATACCCATTATTCTAAATAAAATCATTGACGAGTTTTGAATGTTGATAGTTAAGATCATATATAAAGAGTCGTCAGAACGAAAATGAATATTTTTTAAAATGATTCTTGAAATTATGTAATGTGACGAGAAAGCTCGTGTCATCAAGAAGAGGTAAACTACAAACGCAAGGGCGTTACATCAGTTGACGTCACAGGAAATTAGCCCCCAACTTCACGCAGTTCAAGTTAGTGAATTGATAACAGATTTGCTGAGAAAAACTCCACGGAAGTTACTTTCATGTTTAACTAACTTTTCAAAATATCCAGCAGAGTACGTAGTAGAGTTTATACGTAGTAGATTTTATCTTTAAACTTGTGTTTATCGCCTGGTTCTTAAATCATCAATTATTGTTTTTGTCTCTAATTAAACATCTACTGGATCAAGCTTTCCTGTAAATAATCTGAAGAATTTTGACCCAGCTGACAAACATCTTTCTTAAAAATTCGAGTACAAAAAGTATTAATGCAATGCAGGTAAATATAACCTGATGATTCATATTTTTTAATTGAATTCTGTTAGGTATTCTAATTATTTTAAAAGGGTTGGCTTAATCACAAGGGAGCGAGCACCGCGTTATTCAAGTCCACGACAAAAAAGCGTTTGTTCATTAATTTCCGCACCAACTACACCTTTGTAAAAAATAGCACTGTTTTAAAAAATCCACTTAAATGACGGGTGACAAAATTATTTACGAACCAAAAGAAGAATAGAAATCTATTTTAATTAATTCCCGTGCAGCAGCAATGAGACACAAAAACGGTTTGCCAACATCGCTGACGAACACACTCGTGTGTCACTCCTCATTGTAACCAAACCACTGCAGTCCCTCCTTCTTGATGCTCACGCTGCCATGATTCGTTGCTCATCTTTGCCCACTCATTTCCACCTAACTGATTACCTTCTTCCACCCGCTAAATTACCTCACCCATCATATATAGCATCTCCCCGAATCATCAACTCCCATGAAAAAAATGTTTTACGATATTTGTTACGAAACTTGAATACATTAATAGTGTTACAAGAAATGCTGTTTCTGAACTCTGACCTATTCTTTCGTCTAAAATTCTTCAGAATGAATATATCATAGCTATGTTCATCCTCGGCCACGTTAAGTTTTCATCCCCAGTTCATAGTGATACAATGAATCACTTCTGCCACCACCATTACGTCATCATATCAACTTGCTATGCAATACCTTCTTCCCAGCTATTGCATCTCCTTAACAGGGCTTAACGCTGCTCAACAGCATTGCATCACCATACCTTAGGATTAAATAACAACATCACTTCAGTATATCTTAACATCACTCAGTAGCATCACTGCTATATATCTTAACATCACTCAGTAGCATCACTGCTATATATCTTAACATCACTCAGTAGCATCACTTCTATGTATCTAAACATCACTTAGTAGCATCACTTCTATGCATCTTAACATCACTCAGTAGCATCACTTTTATATATCTCTACACCACTCAATAGCATCACTTCATAAACGCCTCAGCTGAGAAAGAAATACCAGCTCACGCCAATACACATCAAATGAGTAGCAGGAGAGAAAGCACACTCCAGGTGTGAGGTACGCATCATTAGAATATCCAACCATACGACACATCGTTGCATCACTTGCATGCATCATTCCATACAGTACATCGTCACATCACACGTGCACATAACTGCACAATGTACACATGCCACACACAAGCTCTACAAATCCACTCAAGACAAACACTCTACATCAGCACGTCATAAACATCAATTAGAAAACTTCATTATAACACATGCGTCTACAATGCCTCAACATGTCACACGTCGAAAACAGCACATCACCACGCTCCACGTACACATCTCCACGCACTGTACATATGTAGTCACGCACACATTACCATGCACACGTCACCATGCAAGCATCTCCACGCACGCATCACCACGCACGCATCACCACGCACGTATCACCAAGCACCCGTCGCCACGCACGCATCAGCACGCACGCATCGGCACGCACGCATCAGCACGCACACATCAGCACGCAC
>VCRD01000041.1:445070-491168 GCA_006783055.1 Trinorchestia longiramus | reverse complement strand
CGCATCAGCACGCACACGCATCAGCACGCACGCATCAGCACGCACACGCATCAGCACGCACGCATCAGCACGCACACGCATCAGCATGCATGAGGTGGCAGGACGCAGTTTGGCACGCACCCCAGACAAGACACTAGCAAGGCGCTCAGCAGCAACGACAACCGCACCAAGGCTTTGAAGTGAAGAGCTCACAGCAAACGACTCCATGTTAGGACTTTAACGAATCATAAATTCTCCCTCAAACCATTTGACGAAAGCTTAAGCCCTCCTGAGGCAAACATTCGTCCTTAAGAGAACTTGACTGCCCGCGGACGCAATTCTGAAGATGGCTGGCCAGTTCGCTTCTCAATGAATTTAGCCTTCAAATGCTCTCGCTGAGTCACCGCTGCTGCATCTTTAATGTGAACTAAATGCATTCACGACTGCGAGGGTCGGCTTCGAAGACGAAAGCTCTGTTCATAAAGAGTCTTAATCTTTTCATGTGGACACTACAAGCCAACGCTGCTACAATACTAAAAATATTATAATTGCGTTCTTATGTCACATTGTCCTTCAGTTCTATACATAGCCATCTAGTAATATCTCCCCTATTTGACTAAGATCACGTGTTTTTTAATACAACAATTATATTAATAATTATATTGCCTTCGTTATTTATTATAAACGCTTTCTGCAAGTATGTTTCGCAGTATTCATTCAAACCACATAAAATGTATAAAAAATCTTTTGAGTAAAAAAGTACTCACAACTTATACTCATGACATTACAAAGCTATTAAAAACATATTCTCAACCACATTGTTCACGCTTGATCAATTCCTTTACTCCGTAAAAATATTCATATATGTGTATGTATAATTACAAGAATAATTTTCAGACACTAGAGAAAATCGAGCCCAGTCACATAACAACTCAACACAACATGAGGACTTCGCATCATACGCCCTTGAACAAACAATATTTTTTGCTGTTCGCACAGAAATAGCAGTAGTAAAAAAATACATTGAATACTTTAATGTTTATAGACGATCCCACACTTTCGCAGTCGACTTTTTCTTATGAGTTCTACCCGAACTGAAAGGAGGCGCTGAGTACATTTTTTAGTTCACAAATTCAGTTTTTTCTCATGGTTCAGAGCTGGCCTTCACTAGATCGTGGTGTTGTCAGGGACTGCAGTGAGCTTTGTTTTTTGCATTCCTTCATTTTTTACTGCTAACTAATTTTGTCTTTGTCAGGAAGAGCCTTTGATAAAGGCTCTTCCTGATATGTGATTCAGAATTTACATGTTTCCTTATTTTGCCTCTTTGATGCATTGTTATCATTATTTTCTACGAGGGAACCATGAAATTAGAATACAATTGGCTGTTCAGTCCTATTCATTTTGTCTTTGATGGCCGTAAACCTGAAATTAATTTTTTCTGTGTTTTTTATTCTTAAACTAATTATTATCCTTGTTTTTCTAGTTTTTATTCACAAACTTATTATTTTCTTTATTTTAATAACTCTTTATTCTCAAACCTATTTTTTCTTTATTTTACCATCGCTTTTATTTACCTAGCTTCCTATTCTGCTTTTTCTCAACAGCGGACAAAATTATGTTCTCGGTCATTTGTAAGTTTTTTTGCTTCACCTCAGAGAAGGTTTGTCCGCTTGATCGCAGTTTTTGACCTGGACGTCATGAATAATGAATAGCATTACAGGACTGCGATGATGTTAGCTTCTGAAATACACGTTAATGGATCAAGTTTTCATTACTCGTTAAATACGTATCAGCCAATACTTATGCGTGAATAATACTAGTAATTTGAAGCGTACTTTTAGTTAAAGATGTATTACAAAATAACTTTCGGAAAAGTCTTTTAATCCTTCATTTTTACGATTGTATACATGAATTTGAATGGAAGCATTAGACTTATGCTCGCGCTATGAAATCATAAGTAACAGCTGGAAAATTATCATTAATTGGGATCACCTGTCACTGTAAAACAAGAAGCACAAAAACATAGTGATTGTTGAAAACTAAATTCTGTGAAACAACTACAATCATTCCCTGGTTTATCAATGTACTGTCATCTGCTGCACGTACAGCACCATTGACAGTATGCAATGGTACAATTCTGTCATGGATATATCCATTTTTATCTACCCCCTCCAAGCTAAATTCCATTTAAAATAAATAGATTAACACCATAAGTTCTTTCAAATCAATCTTATTCCAATGGATATCTCCTACTGCTCTCGTGAATAAATTAAATGAAATTAATATATTTTCACCGATAAACAATTATACAATGAATTATTGTGGCTGAAAAACACTAAACAGTTTACAATCAATGAAACAATCGCTGAAATTGAGCTTTAATCTTTCAAAACGTCTTTGAAAGTGTGCAGAATTAAGAAGAAACTTAAAAAGAACATTTTACTTTCTTATTCCATTACTAAACGAATTCATGCACTACTATTAGAAAATGTAGATAAATTAAGGCCGATTTCTCGTATTTCATATTGCAAAGTTTTTTAAAATACGACTAAAATTCGTTTGATAGAAATAATATTTCATTTTTGTAGCTGTTCAAAAAGCAATAATCATCGCAATCATACAGCCCAGTAAAATTTGTGAGCCAACGAATATTCTAAACTGTGAGAAAATTCTAGCTTTTCCGATGGTGTTTTAGAAAAGAAATGTTCAATGATAAAATAACGGATAGAAGTTTACAACGCAAATGAAGGTACCTTCAGTTAGAACGTACTTACTAAGGTAAGTTAGTTAAAAATTTAATTAAATTGAACAGCAGCCTTTCATCATATTTGTAGAAAACTATTTTCGTATTCAAACAAATGTGATTAACAAATGCCAAGGGGGTTACAGCTGATACTTTAAATTAAATATTTGATGTACTAAGGGTTTGTTCATTATTTTCAGCCTGCAGATCATGCAATAGTGTATCAAAACGTCGAATTTAAAGAACTTCAAGGTACATATGAACATTTTTGAAATTATAGGTTACGTGTCACCATTTTTCTTAATTTAATTCTAAATTTTTTTCCCTGAAATAGATGTGACTAGGCTATTATAGGACAAAATGTGATGTGGTTAAGCAGGGCCAAGTTGACGTGATTCAAACAAGTAAAACTTTAGCTGATTAGAGATAAAATGGCAAAATATTAATGTCTGATCATGGTTAAAATCAAAGTTAGAGTTAGGGTTGGGTTCAAGGTCGGGTTGGTTTAGGTTTAGTTAAATAGGGTCGTAAGGCGAGCCAATAGCGAAAACTAATCAAAGTAAAGAACCAAATGACCCACAGTTCACAGGTCCCAACATATAAAAATTGCTAATTTATAACGCAGTGGCAGATAACCTACAAGTAGGCTACTCAATATTTCGTTTTTATTTAGAGAACATCTTCAAATTATGATACGGTGCAATTTAAGTGCTGCATTTTAAATTTTTGATTCTGAAAATAATTTTTTTCGTAATATTTGACCGATTCCGCTCACATTCCGCTACACTTTTCTCTTTTAAAAAAAATTGCAAACCTTTACAAGCGTAGACCTGATCCCGTGCTATTGGGTGATACGCCGTCAGTACATGATTTATGTGTAAAAAATATAAAGAACATAATAAAGTTTACAGACCTAAGTTTTTGCCTCCAACGCTGAAGCTGAAATTTGGTTTTATAGGTAGACTGCCTCTGGGTGTATTTGATATATGCTGTAAAACATTGAAATAAGTCCTCTAACATGTATCGTTTGTATTTCCTGTATTTAGTAAAAAATCAATTGTGAATGCAAAATTTTAAAATCTAAACTGTAGGAGTAAAGAATCACACAACCTCTGTGCGACAGACTCGAATTACTTCTGATTGAAGTACTATGTAAAGTTTTCCTTTTTTCAATAATGAAGAATGTGTCATTGCACAAATTTGTTTTCATTTTAACTTCATGTTATGTGATGCTAAAATAATTTTATGTAGGGTTCATAAAATACAATAACTTTTTACCATACCGCCCTGAAATATATGTATAACATCAGTAGTTAATGGGAATAGTCACTCTTGTTTGATAGGCGAAGAAGTGAGTGAACAGCTTAGAAGTAATCAATTTCAAAACAAATGTATTCTAATTTTTTTGAATGAGACACAAATGAGAAGTGTTACTTAAAAAAGGTGCTGGTATTCCATCCAGTATCATTTAAGCTGTAATATTGTGCAATATTAAACTTTATCACGCTCACAAATGACACGGAAAGGTCAAAGGGTCTAGTCGTTCCTAACTCCAACAAATATTATAAAACCACACACGAAGTCAAGTGGCACAATAAGTTACTCACCATTGGAGTCCAAGTTGATGTGGTGGCGGGTGAAGCTCTAGATTGACTTTTGGACCGGGTCCTCCAAATCCTCTTAGCCACCAGCCGTGAACTGTGACCGCTTCCTCCGGCCCTCGAGCGCTGCATCACTGCAGGAAGAAGATATTGCAGTAAACTCGCTCTATGGCCTCGAGTTGTGGCTGCTGAGCTTGCAAAACTTTGTCGGCTAGAATACCGCCCACTACCGTGACGTCCTGCTCCTGCATGCAAGGCACTCAAACCGGCGACGCTCGGCACTTGGTGAGCGGACATAGAACGTTGATAGACGTGAGATGCCCCCGCTGGCAGATCCCGGAGATGCCCCAACATTTGAGCTCCATCTCTGTCACTATCACCTGATTCTAGAGATGCATCTAAACTCGTACGTTTGCCGTAAATGGTTGCTCCCATTTGACTAAGCCTCAAGGCTTCTGCTTCTGACATGAGTAAATTCCTGGTCCCAGAGTCGTCTGCAACCGTAAATGAGTACCGTGGCGATGTTGGTAATGAAGAAGCTAAGGACACTGAACCTTCGCTTCCATCCGTGGATTCTGCTTTCGACGACCGTCGTCGAATTCGTCTTCGAGTGGCATGGAAGATCTCCACGGGTGAACTGACTCGGAAGGCAGTTAGTATGAACTGAGGCAAGGCTTCACCAACTTGAATAGCTTTTGATCTTTTCTTCTTCTTTGGTAATTCTTTTATTGGTTCAATAATCTGCTGTTGGGCGAGCATTCTCATCAATAATTCATCATCTTCTTTGGTCCACTTTGTCTTGATGTTCCGTAACGTTTTGTCATAATTCACCGTTTTAAATCTATCGGCATTTTGTTTCTCTAGGTTCTTTTTGGGAGAATCTGAAGCTTCAACATCACATTTCAATCCCAGCTTAAACACACTCTTCAAGGATTTCTTCTCCTGTGGCTTTGTGCCCTTTTCGAGAGGAGGATTAACATTTTTCTGGACCTGCTGTTGAGGCGGTTGCTTCAGTGGCTCGCTTGGTGTTGGTTGTGGCGTCGTGGTCGCTTCCAGAGACGCGAGTTTAGCCGCCACTCCACCTTTCGGAGGAGGAGCTTCTCTGTCTTTTTCTGACGCCAATCCTCTACTCGACTTCTCAGCAGAAGTAGGAGGCTGAGGAATTGGCAAATCAGTTCCTTTACTTTCTCTTCTACCCCAAAACTTTTTGAGAACGGGAGTTTCTTTCTGAAATGGTTGTACAGGCACAGTTGGCTGTAATTGTTGAGGCAGGGACTTGTGTTTCGTTTTTTGACGCTGAGGCGATACATCAGTAGACTGTTCAGATTGCTTTTGTTGCTGCCGCTCCAGTTCTTCCTTTTTCTGAGCTTGGGACAGTGCAAATGCTGCTTCTGTCTCTGCTCTCGTTTCTGCTCCAACTTTCACCATGTCTTCAGCAGTATCATCATGATCAGTTTGAACACACATGTCTAAGTAAGAGTCTGTTTGTGCTCCAATACTCCTCATGCGCTTTCCGTCTATTTCCAGCAATTCAACTCCTTCCTCTTCTTCATATTCATACTCATCCTCTTCCATCAACTGTTCTTCTAGAAGCCTGGAAGCCACATGCTGTAGCGTGGTGTTGCCATAATATCGAACCAGTTGAGCATAAACCTCTGGTGGAAGATGCCAAGCTAGCTCCGACGCCAATGACTTTTCCCGAATAGGATGGGAAAGAAATCCACTTTGAGGAAAAGTAGCCCGAGTTGGACTGCATGGAAGACTTAAGGAACTTGGTTCTTCGTTTCCATCATAAGGATCGTTGAATGGCGGTAGTATGTTTCCAGGGCGTCGCCTACTTCGTGGAATAGGAATGTTGGCAGACTGTTTAAACCCTGAAGGACCAGACTGAGAGTACTCATACTCGCTTCCTTGCGGTAGATTACTCGATTCATCGTCACTTGGAGATCCATGATGAGGCCATAATATGAATTCTTTTGATTTGCAGCAGGTTTTTTGGAAATGTTCCTGGACTTTTGGGATATCAGAAGATCGAGTGGGACTAGTACCTTCTGGAAACAAACGTTTACCAGCATCAGTCATGTACCTCCAAGTTTTTCGAGTCATAAGCCACCGCTCCTTCAGCTTTGTGCCCGTTGACTTTTGGACTGGAGTCTCTCTTGTCGTCTCCCGGCTTTCTCTCCCATCATCATCATCCCCCTTTTTTCCTCGTCTTTTCTCACTTCCAGAGCAGTCACCCATCTTAAGAAGTGTCGTAGAAACAAGAACTTAGATAATGAAGCGACATTCAGTTGCTTCTCATACTTTGTTGGACCTCTGCTCTTATGCTATTCATTTCGTATGGAGTCGACGGTTGAGGCTTGTCGTTTGTGATCCAGTTTTTATTATAAAATAATTCTGTGCGTTTCAAAACTCTTGATTTAAATACCACTCACTTCTGTCGTAGACAACTAATAAGACGAGACTGACGCATTTTTAAACTTCTTATTCAAAAATATAAATTTTGCTTACAATTATTCGGGTTTGGTAAAAAAGATTTACCGAAGATATTTTTCATACCGTGACGTTATTATTACCACTTCGTCTTCGATCAACGCGAACACATAGGCAAAACAGAGAATAAGTTAGATTTTAGAAGTTTAATTTTTAATCTTCTTGAACGCATGCCAATGGCTGCCATAATGTTCTCCAACATGAAAATTTCCTGTTGATTTAAAACTAAATTTCGTGTGAACCACATCGGCAAGAAGTCGTCGGGCTGACGCGGGTCGATCTGAGTGCTGGCACGCTAGCGAGAACATGGGCACAGAAGCAGAGGGACACTATAACAGCAACATAAGAGCAAGCGAGAGCATATCCTCGTCAGCACTGGCAATGGTCTTGCACTGCACGAGCTCGACAGGCAGAAGCCGCTCGCTCGGCCCGCCCTGCACCTACCATACAAGAATAACTGTTGTAGGTGCCCAGCCAGATGCTCTTCTTTCTCTCTTCTGTTTCTTACTTTCTTTGGTTTCTTCTCTCAATCTCTCTCTGGTGCACTTGTTGTTACAGGTGGTGCTCTTCTAGTCGCACGTGACGTGCTGTCCGATGCTATTCCGTTATTCTCTCATGAAGAATTCCTCAACTGAAATTCACTCTCGTTGAGTAACTTCATCAACAATCCTGGTGCTGACGCTGCCAAATGTCCATGCGCAAGCTTTTTGCTCGAAAATTTGTACAATACGTAAAATTAAAAGGCAATCGTTAATTAATTATCAAACTGTTGAACATTGCCAAAAAAGAGCGTGGCTAGTTACTGGGTTACCTCCGTTTCTGATGCATAACGGGCGAGAGAAAATTGAAACTAAAAATAAGACATGCTCTTCCTCTTAAGTACAAGTACGCTCTCGCAAAACTGATAAAACAATAACTTCATAACATCTTTACTTCGCTGATTAAAGCAGGATATATTTAATTCATTAGTACATCAAAAAAATCATTAACAACACAACAGACGCATTTCAGCTTGTTTGTCATACTAAAATTATTTTAAATATGGCATGTAACATATCAAATCTTATTTTATGAAATCATGCTAAATGAAGTAAACATTAAGTCTCGTAATATTCGTAAGATGATATTTCTTGTTTGGTTGTACTGTATTTTATGTAAAGAGTTGCATTAATTTTGAAGCCAGGGTCAAAATATTACTGTCTTGCTTATCAATACTTTTTTCAACTATCATACATGACTTCTACAAAAACTAACAAAATTTATTATTTTGCAAAAGAATCCTTTCAATTCCTTTGCTACCAAGCCGTAGATAATAAATAAAGGAGTGTGCAAGGGTTTAGCACATCTTCCTATCTTTATTTGTTGAATAACTTAAGCTCACCTAACACAATCGACCTCCCATTATACATGTTGACACCGTCGGCACGATACTCTCTTCTGAATGCTAGTCTGTCAATGACATTGATGGTATTCAGTACCCAGTTGCCTAAAAATTGGAAAACTGAAGTAACTGTGTACGGAAAAACATTAGAATCCTTGCATTCACCGTGGGTCGTTTTTAGAGTTGATCATAACACACGATTGTCATGTGCATAAATAAGAGACCCAATAATAAACCTGTTGCTCTGATAAAAAGGCTTCAGTTTTCCCATATAATTAAAAGCGGTGTAACACTCCCGTGTTTTCCGTTTTACTTCAATGCATAACAATTTGTATTCTCCTTCTACTTCTCAAACTACAATGACCCAATATTGTTCTTGGTTATTTGACTAGACCTCCCTACTGTCATTCTTAGTTATTTAAATGGACCTCAACTACTGTCATTCTTTGTTATTTAAATGGACCTCACATACTGTCATTCTATGTCATTTATATGGGCCTCGCCTACTGTTATTCTTTGTTATTTAAATGGACCTCACCTTCTGTCAATCTTTGTTATTTAAATGAACCTCACCTCCAATTAATTTTAGGAACAGGTTTGCTCGCTAAAAGGAAGAATATAATTTTAAATTATAATATTGCTCTTGCTAAACAAGAGAAAAGCTTCGTGTTTAGTCTAGTAGTGAAAACCTCGATTACGCTCTTCTGATACTAGATGTGAGACTCCCTGTACTCGTACACCACGAAGCCAAAATCAGTTGCGCGATGGTCGTAGCTTCATCATTTATTTAATCTACTCTCATAATCTCAACGTCAACAAAACAAACAAACACAAAAACGTATATTTCCAATAAAGTTGGTACATAAGAAATGTAACAGCATTGGTTTTTAAAAAAAAGAGGTCCAATTGTCATCGAAACTTTAGGTCGTGATTTCAACTGGTTTAAAATCCTCCTCCAAGAAATGAAGCGACGCTTCTGACTTTTACTAATAGAAGAAACGTTTTCTTCAGGCTCGTGAAATTCATTTACACATTTTAAATCGGCCTATAAATTATCATAGATAAAGTTTAGTTCGAAAATTTTTATTAATAACTTTCTTGAGTGTTTATTCACTTGAGCTTCTACTCTTTTTTGGAAATGTTATTGACACGCTGAGGCATAGATCGGCCTCAAGGCTGGAAAAATTGCTCTTCTCACAAATTTCTTAGTTTTTTCACCCTTTAACTACTTATTCTTTACTTTCCACTGGGGCACGTCGTTCAGAAACAGGCGCACTGCAAATGGGACCTTGTGTGATGAAAGTAACTATAGTGTAACATTATCAATGCATCAAAATTATCTCATAAAGATCGAATCCATCTCAAACGACTCCTCAGCGTTGATAAAAATAAGCTACAATAGAGTGACTGAAGTTACATGAACAGTAGTTACGCACTGTGTGTATTTTGCATGAAGATTTTCCAGGACACGTTTTTTGGCAAATGTTTCATCATTGATACAAAGTAGAATTACTTAATCATCTGTTATTGAACTCAGCTATTATTAGGGGTACAGGAAAGTTCTGTGATGATTTTTGTTAAAAATAATAATTGAAAAAAATATTACGGAGAAATCTTTATTGTTCAACAAAATAATCACCATCATTAGATATAACTTGTGTCCATCTACTTGGGAGCTTTTTAATTCCCCTTTCAAAAAAATTAACATCTCTGGATGAAATAAAGGAATTAAACTCCGCTTCAGCCTAGTGAACATTTTTGAATCTTTTTCCTCTGATAAATGCTCAGAAGAACGAAATAAGGGAAAACCTGATGGAGCTAGGTCTGGCGAGCATGGTGGGTGAGGAAGAATTTACCAATCTAAGGATTTTAATTTTACTGAGTTTGTTTGGCAGTATGGGGTCTAGCGTTATCGTGCTGCAAAATGACTCCTCTCCTGTTCACTAGAGTAGAACATTTTATACGCAACGATGCATTTAAACGTTCAAATTGCTGACAGTAAAGGTCTGCAGTCACAGTTTTTCTTTGCTCCAATAACTCGAAGTAAAAGAAAAGAAAATGAAAGAAAAGAGAACAAGACATTCCGGTACCCTTAATATTTAAAAAATCGCTCAGTGCAATATTTTTCCGCAAGTCTTTGTAACTGGACAAATCTATATAGCAAATTTTCAGACGACGATCATGATTACGTCTAATGATTCATTATTTACTGTAAAGTGCTTTCCAGAAATAGAACACACCTAAATTACTTAATAAAAATTGAAAAAAAACTAATAAATGTATCCAAATAATCCCACAACCCAAAATGCTAGAAAATTCAGTAACAAATCAATGTTTTTTACTCAAAGTGTTAATTGCACAGTTGAGAAGAAAGAGTATGTTCTCGAGGAGACTAGTTAAATCAAAACCTGTTGTAAAGGAAATTTTTTCAGAATGTCTTATAAAGAACGTAATCAGTACAATATTTATTGGATGAATGAATTATAATCACAGTTTATGGAGCTTTCCCAAGCATGAAAAAAACATTTTACATGGTGTCCATAAAGTCTCCTACCATTAAATGAAGTGTCTTTGAAATGGTAGAGACTTTATGGACACCCTGTAGTTTGTCAGCGGACTTTTAATTTCTCAATTTTTTGAATTTATTTGAAATTGATCGCACCCTTGATTTTAATTTCTTTACAATGTAAATTGCTTGCATTTTTGAAAATAGTAAATCGGATGGATCTATGTAAAATCTCAATTCTCTAAAAAAATTTCTAACAGAATAACTAAGAAAAAGAAAAAACGTTACATATTTTTACTAGAAAATAGAAATAAGTTAATGATTTGCGTTGCATACTACCAGGCCTAAGAAAATTTGTACAGGGTGACCCATAAGTAAGGTAGCTTTTTAAAACTATTATAGCTATAAAACTATAAATGGTAAAGAGATTTAGTTAATTCAGAATGAATGAGGAGATTTCAAAGTTTTCTACTAGCGTATCAAGTCTACCGATAATCACAACATATTGCCCAAAAAATTCATAAAATCAGCCCCCCAATATGAATCGCTACGCAATGGAACAACGAGCAAAAATAGGGAACTTTACTTCCGATATAATTGTTCGGAACTGAGAGGTTATTAACTTATGTTAATAAGTAAAATTACGGATTTTGGGCTTCAGAAAATCCAAAAGAAATTCATGAACGTCCACTTCACTCAGCTAAAGTAACAGTATAGTGTGGCATCACGTCTTCAAGGAACATTGGACCATATTTTTTTGAAGATGCTAATGGTGGTGCAATTTGTGTTAATGGAAACCTGTATAGACAGATGATTCAAGAATATCTGATACCTGAAATTGGAGATAATAATACCTTTTTCCAACAGATGGAACTACAGCGCATATATCGAAAGAAACAATGCAAATGTTAAAAACAAATTTTCCAAACAGAATAATTTCTCGTTTTGGTGATATACCGTGGCCGCCTCTATCTCCAGATCTAAGTGCTCCTGATTTCTTTCTCTGGGGATACTTGAAGGAAAATATTTACATTGAAATGCGTGATACTTTACAGCAATTGAAACTAAACATCATTCAAGAGATCAACAACATTTCACTAGAGACATTAAGGAAAGTAATGAACAGCACCGTTGAAAGAGCACGCCATTGTTTGACTAATAATGGAGGTCATTTAAAAGATATTGTAGTCCTTCGAAGGACTTCCTTCAATACCATCAATATTCCTGTAATTCCTTTGAATTGCAGTAACCAAACAATTACATCGGAAGCAAAGTTCCACTAGTTTTGTTCGTTGTTCTATTGGGAAGCGATTCATTATGAGAGGTGAATTATATGATTTTTTTGAGCAATATGTTGTGATTATCGGTAGACTTGATACGCTGGTAGAAAACTTTGAAATCTCCTTATTCATTCTGAATTAACCAGATCTCTTTACCATTTGTAATTTTATAGCTATAATCTATACTATAATAAGAGTCGCGTCCGTCTGTCCCTGTGTCACACTCTTCTAATCGATAGCTTTGATAACTAAAGGATAAAGCTTAAGAAACACAAGAAATCATTCTATTGCATTATTTTTTGTGGCAATTCAATTCCCTTTCACTGGCATTATGGTATCCAGAATACACATTCGGTTTATTTTTAGAAATAGAATTTTTTTTCCCCTTTTTCTGTTGGAATTCATTATGATGCTTTGATATTTTTAATTGATAATGCGAAAAGAAATGTATAAAATTAGTTTGACCAGTAACCTGGCTACCACTTAGTTTAAGGCCAAAGATTTTGAAAATTGAGTTATTGTTTTCGGAATTGTGATTTTCTTGAAAAGCTTCAAAGAGATAATAGAGGATATTTCAGAATAAATTCCGGCAAAAAAAGGCCAACATGGATAGAAACGTGTCCAACCGTAAGAGAGAAGCAGCAAGACTTCGACAGCAAGAAAGACACCGAAGACTATCGGACTAACAACGCGAAATTTCAAGACGAAGCAATGCTGCTCGCATGGCAAAGTTAACGGGTACACATTGCAGTAGACAATACAATGCATTGTATTGTATTGTATTCAAAGGCAGCCACCGTAGTCGAGTGGTGCAGCCACCGTAGTCGAGTGGTATGCGGCCCGTGTTCTGTATCGGGTCTCTGCTTGTGCAGAAAGACTGCGTGCGGGTTCGAAACCCGGCAATGAATACGAGCTGTTTCTCGTTTCACGCCGTGAGCTCGCACTTATCGGTAAGACCTCAACTCATCGCCCATGGACACATCCCAGGATCGTCGCATGGAGCTCACCATCATCCTTACTCTAAGAATGTTAACCTTAAGAATTTAAAAACCAATGTACTAAATGTCTATCTACTGTGTACTTGATTGGAAATAAAGATTGTTTGTTTGTTTATTTTTTTGTATTGTCGGTACCAAAGGCACCAGATCACTGTAAAACACGCCATCTTTTCCGTTATTAGCTTTCTTCTCCCACTCGGCCCTGTTATTGGTAGATAAAATAGAAAGTGGAAGTTCTGTATACATTCATGAAAAATATTCAGATTTTGATAATACCATGGGTAAAAATGAAAAATGCATTTTACTTCACAAATCCTGAATTTTACGGGTACACATTGCACCAGTAATTTTAAAACGGTACCTTACTTACGGGCCACCCTGTATAAAAACATTCACCAATACATCAGTAGCTTGGTCACATTTCTCTGCTAGTGTGTAGCGATGAATTAGTTCTTTGCCAAAGGAATTTAATTTTGAAAGTATTTTAAGTTTAATAATATAGATGTTTCACCCACCTATGTACATATGTTCAATGTTCATATTTAAAGGTGTTATCCCCTAAAGTCGTTTTCTGTGATTTCTTTTTTGTTCTAGCTTGTTGTAGAAAATGGTAGCGTGCAGGAGCTCTCATTTCTATCCATTATGGAATAGATAAATATATATCTATGTTAAAATTGGACGAGAATTCAAGCGTATATTTAAAAGCATTTGAAGGTTAATTTTTCCACATAAGTGTAGATTGCTTGAGTAAAACCAGTGTTTCAACCAATTTTTGACCATAAGTTCTATCGTTTAACAATTTTGTGATTGCTTTAATTCGGATAACGATTACTGAGATATACTTATGGTCTACCCTGCTTAGAATGAAATGCTAGTGAAAGGGATTCTCAAAGTCAGTTTTTAAAACATACATATCAGTGTAAAACTTTTTAAACTGCTATTCCTAACATTTACATACATACGAATAGAGGTAAAAAGTCAGTGATAGTTTTACTATAAAATGTGAATTAACTAACTTTCGACATGAATCCAAACAAACAAGTACAGACTATGATATACTCACCATTTTATGAATACGCTTACACTTGATATTTTATCGGTGAGTTGCTACCAGATTTTGATAGACTTAAATAAAGCAATCAGTGTCATAACAGCATAGGACTTTGGTATCTATAGCATGGGACTTGGGTATCACGTCATGGGACTTGAGTATCAACCTAAGAATGGGCCAAACGGCTCGTTTCTATTGTTTTATTCTATTCTATTCTAAGAACGACCGAAATATTCTATGTAAAACATAAGATTATTTTTCTAATAAGTCAGCTCTAAATACTTGTTTTAATTCAAAGCGAAACTGTGTTGTACTGAGCTAGCATTGCTTAACGTTTGTACCAACCTTCCCCCTCTGCTATCCCCTCATCAACCAACGAGACCTACTTCGCTCCATTAATCCCAATGACCCCTTTCTCCCTGATCTCAATAACATCACCTCTGCCATCTCAACTCACTCCCGCCACACCTGGATTGACAAAATCCAGTCCCATAGCATACAACAAGACCCTTCCAAATTCTGATCCTTCCACAAATCTCTCTCTGGCAAATCCAACAATCAGCCCATCACTTTTGGCAACCGAGTCACCACCTCTAACCTCATTATAGCTCAATCCTTTTGCCGCTAATTTACAATTGTTCCTCACTTCCGACGTAACAAATCATCCAACAAGATCTTCAGATTTATCCACAAACTCCATCCCTTAGACCGTTCCTTCCTCCTTTCACTGCCGACCAAACGAGGGAGGCTATCAAAAAGTCAGGCACTTCCACAGCAGCCAGTCCTGACAACCTCACCATACTCCATATCCACCACCTCGGCTCCTCAAGCATAACTTATCTCACCAAAACCTTCAATCTCTCCCTCTCTCACCCCACTATCCCTTCCATTTGCAAAACAGCCATTATCATCACCATCCCCAAACCTGGCAAGCCCCCTTTTCTCAGCTCTTCCTACCTCCTCATCTCACTCCTCTGTCCTGTCGTCAAAGTGCTGGAACGTTTGCTCCTACCTCACCTGACGGCAGCCATCCCTCTCTCAAACTCCCAACACGGCTTCCGCCCCTTTCACTCAACTACCTCCGCTCTACTTCCCCTAAGTCACACTATATGTAGCTGTTGGTTTCAACCACCACCGTCCTCCCTTCCGCACAACTATCATGGCCATAGACTTCTCCAAAGCTTTTGACACCGTCCCACACCCTCAACTCATCTACCAAATCTCCTTTCTCCCCCTCAATCACCACATAATCCGCTGGCTGGTCTGCTACCTCAAAGGCAGATCAGTCAAATGCTCCTATCACCGCCACCTCTCCTCTTCCAGACCCGTCCTAGCGGGCGTCCCCCAGGGTGCTATTATATCCCCAGCTCTCTTCAACCTATTTGTATCCGACTACCCTTCAACTGCACCTCTCATCACCTCATAGGCTGACGACTTCACAGCAATAGCCACAACAGTCAAAATCCCAATCTCTTCGCCCACTCCTCTGACATCGCCACATGGGTCCAACAAAAGGGCCTCACAGTTTCAAAAGCAAAATCCTAATCCTGCATTTTCACTTCTGACACCCACCAGTCCAGCATCAACCCTCATGTCACCTGGGAGGGGACCGACCTAACACACTGTCGGTCCCCCAAAATCCTGGGAATCACATTTGACTGCTAGGCAAACAATAACAGCAACGTTTGTACGCAGGCTGCCCTTCTATTTCTTGCGATGAAGAATGGTACATTGAAGAAGACGAATGCCAGAATCTACGTTTCCAATATAGTTACTATAACAAGAGTAGAGGCGGCGCTCACGGTTTAGTTCAGGCAGCAGTCAGGAATGATCATGCAGCTGCCATCAGGCCTGCAGGATGGAACATAAGACACTCCTCTGCATGCATTGTATGATACTTGTGCCGGTGTCTTAGTGCATTTAGCTAGTTGGAAGCACGGGTGACCGGCTGCCTTTGTTTACATTTGGTAAATTTAGGCTGATACCAAAGTTATGGGCTTCTCATCTTACACTCTAGCACATCCTTCTAGTTTCATTCTCATTTTAATGGCAACGTATCATCTTCTAAACTTCAGAACAAACACAGAAACTGTGAAGTAAATTCGAGGTATGCAAGAGAAATGTACCTTACCACACTCCCTTAAAACAGTTTCACGAGTGATAGAACAATAGCCATGGTGGAAAAGTGCTGTAAAAATCAATACAACAAATGAAATGACGGACAAGGACGAGAAAGTGAATATTGAACATGTAAATGTGAGGATGTACATAGGTTCTTATTTATAGCGCTATTAGACCAGAATTGAGTTGAATCGTCCAAAGGGGTGTGTTGTCGAGCACTAGGAGTAATTTATCACAATCATAAAATGGTAAATGCAGGAAAAGGCAATTAAATACAAATTAAATAAGCTTAACGGCCATAGAGTGGGGTACTATTCTCCAAAAGGAAAGGAATTGGTTCTATAAAAAGGATATTTGGTTAGTTCTTGATACCACCTGAGTTAAGCTTGGTGTAACATATTTTTGTATTTATTGCTGCCAAACAGTTCTTCTACATAATGTGATTCAATAGCAAGAAAAGGGTTTTCATCAACTCTAGTGGGAACTAAGAAAAACTTTTCGTTCAGCGGCTTTAGTAGACAAAGCAGATTTACGATTTACTTTAAGTAGATGGAGATTTTGAGCATGGAGATTAAAGAGTTGAAGGTGGGAGAATAAAACTTTGATTTTCTTACTGTAATAATTTGATATATAGATGTAAATGTTCATGTTTTCAGTATTAAGATGAGAAGTAAAAAATCAAAGAAGAGGGTATTTAATGAAACTAGACGAAAGAGGAGTTCTGTTTTGATCCTTTTGTTAGTATGCAGTATACTGTTTAGGACCATGTGAAAATTATAATTTGGGTGATGGTATGTAAAGATTTAGGTAAACCGTATCTGGTGGAATATTGGAGAGGAAGGAGCAACTGGGGGAGGGGTGAGCGACGAGAGTTTGGGTGAGCCTTTTTTTGGGTACAGTTCACTCATCCTCAGAATGTTGTCTGCTTGATAGAAATACCCGTTAATACTCGAAATATATTCTTTCTGATAATTATCTTCACGTGTGTGCATCTCAATGCTTGCTATCATGCATCTATAAAAAATAATAAAGAATGGGAAAGATCATTTATTGAAATATTGTGAAGATTGAAAAAAACATTAATAGGCAGGCATTGAATCAAATTTTAAAAATTGTCCAATCCAGACATTGTGTGTTTGTGAATCGTGGCACAAGAATGGGACGGGGATAAATATCATCTTCTCAAGTGTAAAAGTCTTATTTATGAAATATCTTATACTGAGAAAAGTTTTTTACCCACGTTCCTGAAGTAATTTTTACTTTAACCTCTAGGGACATGAAACATATTGAAGAGTGCGGTCGTTAAAAACAAATCTTCTTGGGCAAATTTAAACGAATTTAGTCAAAGCCTGGGCTTTAAGTACACACACACTGAACGAAATTTCCCTCGTACAATGATTAAGTGTGTTTTTAAATTTTCTTTTGTTCTTTTGTCATTTTGTCATAAATACCAAAGGCTTTTTCATCCAAGAAAGCTTCAGAGTTATACGTAAGGAAACTTGTCACAGCCAGTATTATGGCATTATTATATATATCCAATACTACGTATATTCCAATATTATATTAATCCAATATTATGGCACTCGATTTTGCTCGAAAATCTTAGACTTAGAGCCCATCATATGCAACCGTGCCTGATGCATTGAACGTTTACTCTGTTTATAGGGATCATACAGACTCCAACATCAGGAAAGCATAGAACAAAACATGTTCCAATTAAGTTTTAAGTGTCCTTTTTTCAAAAGTTAATAAGAGATGGTTGAAAATGATGCATGAGTTCGATAACGTAAGTCTTGAAATTGCGTGAGTACTTCATATAATTATTGCAAATGTTTTTGCATGTATATTCATACAGTATATATATATATATACATACATGCATAATATATATATATATATGTATATATATGTATATGTTTTCTCCTCGCACATTATTACAAAAAACTTGTAAAAATCCATCAATCAAGTGTAAAATTTAAAATGGTAGGCTGCTGCCAAGTGTGCTATTTACTTTTCGCTCAAGTAATATACCTTCAATCTCTCATTCAAAGAAATTTAGCTGGAAAGAGACCTGTGTGTTCTATAATATTGAGTGAAACTATACTTTCTTTTGCCTCGATGAAGCGTGATGTAGCAAATGCACGCCGCAGCGTCAGTGTTTGCAGACCCGTAGAAAGAAGTAGTTAATGGTGCGGATATCAACAGTGACATTATTAAGACAAGAGATCAGTTGTTATAGAACATAAAAATGCACAGCGAAACCTAAAACACAGAAACTTGTGGCTTCAAACTGTGAAAAAGCTGATTCGTTTTTGCTTTAAACTTCTTCGATTTCATATTTGGTGCAAACATATATTTACTATTATCATGTTAACGAAAAAATATCTATTCTTCAAAGGTTAAGTATATTAATACCATGCCATGTAGAAAAATGTCAATAATACTTTGTTGCTTCTACGTTATTATGCTATGATTATTGACCCACTGTTCATGAGTTTTATGAAACATTACAAGCGCAGTTTATAGAAATACTATTTTATCTACCTGGATAAAAATTCATGAGATTGTTTCATAATTATTTCTCAAAAACAGTCAATAAATAAAATTCAATTAGTCAATATCTGAAAGTATATCCGAATTAAGTTTTTCTCTTCGTTTTTATCGATGTGCTGACGCCTTTAAACTTCAAGATAGTATTGCATGAAAACATGTACATAGGTAAGCATGCTACATGTAGCGTGCCAACTTATGAGTTTTATACTATGGGTTCGGAAATTATGTAGTGTAAATGAGCATTCTGATTAATCATAGTCGTCATAAGCGCATATTTCAAACTCTACTGGTTTATTTCAATTAGAAACTTATAACTGGGAAATAGTTTTCTAAATAATTCGAAAACCCTTCAGTGTACTTAATCTCGACAGACGGCATTTATTTCTGCGTCACCAATGTTTAGTAAACTTGTGTATGACATCTTTAAGCACAATCATTCATATTGAAGTGAATTAGCCGATATTTTTTATGTCTTTTCGGCAAGCGGTTTTCACATATTTTAACATTACTATTGCTTCAATATTCATAATCCTTGGAGTTTCATGCATACATGTGCAACCAGAAACCTTGAGGGAAGCCATGGAACATAAATACATCTATCCATCGAAAGTGAAGAAAATTTTATGGTGTTTTTGGTCATTGTCTTATGGTATACAAGTTAGCCGTACTTGACGTACCTCCTTGACGGAGTGAAGTTGGATCTGTCCCGACTGTAGCGTTAGGGACTCAAGAGAGACATAACTGTGTAGGTCACTTTTTGCGGGCGTCTCTGGTCCACGATGAAGACGTCGCTAGCTTCTGTAGCAACTCCGCCAAGTCTTGGGCTCACGATGCCTTGTTCTTACAGTACTACAGGCACAAGCTTTTCCCTGTTTCCTTTACCTGTTTTTGATTGGTTCAATGAAGTGTAATAGTGACGTCAGAAGTACAATAGTGATTGCTTGGAATTTTTTAAAAATACAAATTAACTGGTACACTTCACGACTACAAAATCTACATGCTATTCAAATCAGAAGCAGTAAAACATGAATTTCAGTGTTTCAGATACACGCATAAAGACTGTTCACAAACAGAGGCGTCAAATGAACCTGAAGAAGGTTACACATATCTTCTGAATAGAACACGATAAATTTAACAACTAACTTTAGGTCCAAGTTTGATCACTAAAAATCTAAAATATCTTGGTCAGAGAGGTGCTGTGCCGCACATTTAAACATAAATAAACGAGCATTTGCAGGCCTAATTCACTGTTTCTTATTTAAAATCAAAGCGAAACTAGACGATTCTGGTAAACGTGCAAAAATATAACAAATGAAAACAGTTATAATTTTGATGGTGAATGTTTGGGCAATTTGCGAATTCTATAATGTAATCTAATTATGATAAACTCAGAATGAAAAATATTTTACTCTTCAAGCATAATTACACAAGTGTCGTAGCTGCAGTGAGATACTTGTCACTGAATTTAGAAAAAATTGGAGTCAGGCATTTTATTAGAATGTTTTTGCATTCTCTTCAGCAAATTAAAACTCGAGTACGGGGCAAAAAACACCCTTTTTCTTCTCACCAACTTTTACCATCAGCGTATGTAAACAAGTTCTTCTTTGGAAACAAGTGTGAAATCCAAATTATTTTTATTTTTTCAACAAAATTTCAAACGTTCGTTGATAGCAGCAAACTATAGAAACTAACTTAATCTTTACTCCTTCTTTCTGAACTGACTTCAAGGGGTCACCGGACAATAGCACTGACCAATGAGTGTTTTTTTAACTCACTACACTTTCACAACTAGAAAAATTCGAAGTTGAGACCATTTTGTCCATCTTAAGCAGAGTTTGCCGTTAAGACTTGAACTTCATTTGTCTGGCGCCTGCTACCAGGGCAGCTGCCACTGCTGAGTGATCTGTAAGACAGAAAAAATATTCTTTTAGTGAAAAGAAGAGAATGTATTCCTTAAATTATAATAATATCGGGTGCAGCAACATAAGTTCCTTCAATTAAAAAAATTGCTTTGAAAAAAGGAAGTCATATTCCTGCACCCTGTGTACTGTATTTATCAGTACTGCTGAAAAAGAAAACCCACAGAGAAAAACTTGACTATTGAAAATGTTAGGATTTAGATATCAGTATTGAAAGTTGCTTATTAAATTGAAACGAAAGTAAATCATGCATCAACATGGTGTGTATAATCTTTACTGATCTGAAATATCCGACCATGTCGCTGAGAACAGACACAATCGAAATAATAGTTAAATCTCAATACTAATATCCGTAGAGTTTGGGCTCACTTGTTCTCTGCATATGGGTAAGTGGCCTTTTATAAACACGGTACTCCACACTTCAAACTTCAGCACCAACCACCTGATAAAAAGCATAAATAAAGGGTCAACCTTGCGTACCTTACCTAATATAAGCTCAAAATGTTTGTAGAATCACAGTTTTAATTATATATTGAATTTCATTGACGCTTTCTTTGTTTGTAGATACGCATGTACTCATCAAGCGCCGACAACAGAAACGTTTGAGCTCAATTTATTTTAATGTGTAAAAATTTCGTAAAATTTACTACTCATTTTTAAGTGAGAAGTTTTTAATTTTTTCTCAGATACATTGAAAAGAAATTTTACCGAGTAGCAATATGTGTTCAGTTTAATATGTATTAAGGTGGTCCCTATTTATTTTTTCATAAATTCGATGGGTACCAGGGTTTTTAAATGTTCGTTTTGAGATAGAAAAAGTATGTCTGAATTATTAAATGGATTGGACAATTGTTCAAAGTTGAATAGGCCAGTGCGGTTCTAATAGTTGTTTTAATAATGCAAATACAGTTTTTCTATCACAAAGCAAAAATTTAAAAACCCCGGAACCCTTTAAATTCATGAAGAAATAAATAAGGACTACCTTATAATACAAATAAATTTGAATTAGTAAACAGTTTTCATACAATAGACAACTTGCTATGTAACTTTCTACGTCATGTTTCTACACCTAAAGGAACCAATGTAGACACAGAGACACAACAAATTCAACATTTAAAATTTTAAAGCATTATAAGGACCGCGTTAATATGTACATCACAGGTACAGTAAGCTCGCCAAAAAGTGTAGCAGATTAAATTAGCTGGATCAGGCACAACTTTCTTGAACTTTTAGCTTTCTTACATGGCAAAAGGCTAAGTTAATAGGTTATTTTTACGCAGTGCAGTGCACTGATACTGGTAAGAGTCAACCTCATAGCCCGTGGAGTGCATTCAGCCACGCTTAGGAATATTTATCTTAACTTACAAACAAGAAATCAGAAACAACTGGTGCTATTGAAAGTTAATGAAAATCTAAAATCAATTCGACATGTTCAACCAAGTTTTTTGAGAATTGTAAAAATATAGGTAAAATTTGTAATCGGTTACTTACACTTTTATCTGCTTCAGAGAGTTTTGAGATGTACATAAATACTTCTACTTTATTAAGATTTTATGAATTATTGTTAGGTAGTTTGTAACTGTAGTTCATCTTTAAAATAATTTAAGTGAAAACTAAATTAAAAGTGACATGCCTCCTCTGTCGAAGAAATTCAACGAAGTTGTAAACTTTTATGTGAACAACATTGAAATTTTGAAATCGATCCCGAACCAAACGTTCAATGAGAAGCCTATTCTCGGAAGACAGATCTCATGGAGCTGCTGTTCAGTAAGAGAAAGAGCGCATGTGTGAATGCAAGGTATTCTACAGACTTGGCTCGCTGCTGCCGCTCACGTGCCTTCAATTGAGTTCAAGTGAGCGTTCAAGAGTAGCGGCGCATTAAGTGCCACTCTGATAATATCTACTAAGGCTCTTGGATCACAGGTAAATAAAACACTAGCATCTTGGCAACCACTTACGTAAGAGCAATGCCAATAAATACTTATTAGCTAAACCGTTGAACTATATCGCATAACACCAATATACATATCTCTTCAGAAAAATGATCTATATTAAATGCAAGAAAAATCATATATTAATGAGAGAAAATGTTGTTCTAATATCTCAAGTTAACGATTACTGGAAAATTTTAATTTTTGTACTTGCCCTCATACTCCTATTAGCAGGTGTTGTGTGCATGCGTATTTTTACGCACGCCAAGTACACGTGTACATATAGTGTGTCATTACACGTGTACGTATGAAAACCGTAGCGCACTTGCACTGAGGTTTTATCCCTAGTTTCAGAATGCAGCCTTTACGAGACGTATTTTGCACATAAGTGTTTATAAAAAGTTGTCAACAAAGGTTTGATAGATTTACGACAGTTCGGAATATAATGAATGGTTTTATTTAATACAATGGTGTTTATAAGACTGATATTTTAGAAATACTTGTCAACCATTAAGCAAAAAGAGTATTTTGTTTTTTCAAGAGTTTGAGAATAGAAACCAATTTCAACCAAAAAATGACCAAAATGTTCGAGTAAATTTATTGCAACGAAGTTTGTTGTAACACTCGCCAACAGCCGCCAAACTGAAGTTCTACATCGAGTGCTCTAATCATCGGAAAAACAGGGAATATGTATTAACTTGATCATTCTGGCAATATATTTAACCATTCCCAAGTACATGGAACCATGAACAAAATGAAAGAGAAAGGCTGCATACAAGCCGCCTACAACTGATGCTCTTGTTTTGTTAATTTGCTCAGTTCTTGCGACTGCTATTTATGAGGAAAGAGGGAATCCATTGTCCATCAATGCAAGCCGTTCATAATTGAAGATTTGGAGAAACTTGTGCGCAAAACAGCGAGAGAAATAAGCAAATAAGAAGTACGACATGCAGCTGCGACGTCAGCCAAAGTGTTGAGACCTGAACTCATAAGAATGGATCAAATTCGAAAGCTTAATTTTAAGATTTTGTTCAATGAAACCAGAAAATTCCACTATTTTTCAGTATGTTCTTTTAATTTACTACAATGGTTAGTGACTCATTAAAAACATTATCGACAAAAAAGACTCAAGTGATTCTCGTTTTTAGATCGAATACGAAGGCTTTATATAAACGCTTTTATCAGTTGATGAAGAGTTTGATACCAAATACGTTTAATGATAAGCAAATAGTAACAATATTGGTACTTGAGAAGCTTTCTTCTAAGAAGCAAGAGGCAACATGTCTTTCAGAAAGAAGTCCTTGGTAAAGTGTTCTCTTTGTGGTCGGAAATAGTTGAAGCATAGTCGAGAAAACATGTCAGCATTAATGTTCTATTAAACATTTGGGAAAACAATTCTTTCTCTCACACTATTGGCCTTTTTCAAAGTATGATGTATAAAAGTGTAGAAGCCAAATTGCTTGTCGGACTTAATTTCTTTCGCACCATCTTTATCCAGCCAACGTCAAAAGCTACATGCACCAACTGTTTCTGACCAAACAGAGTATTCTGACCAACAGAGTGTTTCTGACCAAACAGAGTATTTAACATCAAAATAACAGCACGAAAAAACTGTCACATAAGGAACTAGAAATCGTTTACTTAGGAATATTCAAAGCAGTTTCAATATAAAATGATTATGTTTTGCATCGTTTCAAGTTCTCATTTGGTAGTATAAAATTCTGTAATAATTTAAGCTCACTTTATTCACACAAAGACCTGATAATGCATGACGATATACCGTATCCTGATAAAGACGTTATTGCAAGAAAAATGCCTTTGCTAAACGTTTCAAGGATTGAGCTCATTTTCAAATCTACTCTGGAAAAATAAAAAACTGTCAAGCGTTCTTGTTTTTCATTGCGAAGTACATATACATTCCCTATCCTGTTACTAAAAGGCGTCAGCTAGCGAAACTACATGTACTCTAAATATTTACGAATATCAAAATTGTTCAAACACGAATGTAAAACTATTGATCTCCCTGTAATTATTTATGCAATTATCGTCCAAGGATAATCGTACAATCACATTTGAATAATTAATGGTATTTGTTATGAAGTGCTGCACTTATTTATTTAATTATGGTTAACATTATTTATTCATGCACAACTGCACCGATAGTCGAAAAAATCGCTTCCATTTGGTAAGCCTGGCTGCGACCACGACTGAACAACTAATGTTAATTAGTTAAGTCTGACTATGACCAACAGTCTTTGCATCACTTATGTAAATGGTTCGGAGGGTCGCAGCAATATCTATCATATACCATAAAAAACAGCTTTGACTTACTTATATATATATGCAGGTACCGTTAAAACAGGCTTTTTCTAAGTTTCTAGATTATTCAGTTATTCGCATTTCAACTTGAAAACGTGTTCTTTATTTTAAGATCTAAGGAGTTTGGCGAAATAATATGAGTACCTAATATGAATGCAATAATTATTTATCTAAATGTGCTGGGCAACAGTTTCATTTTTCAACAGTTTTTTCGGCTATAACACATTTTAAATGTCTGGATGCTTTCTAATGCCATAGTGTCAAACTCACACGTTAAGATATCTGTTAAATTGTAGCTTTAGCAATCATGAAGGCTGAAATTTGCTTCGAAGTCTCTTCTTCAATACATCGAATAATGTGCTGCAAAGTGCTGACTTTCTTCGAAGTGATGAAACATTATTTTAGCGCTGATTAAAATGTGGTCTAATAATATTTGGTTTCTGTCAATTGACTTAGATTTAAACTCACTATTCTTCTTCGTCGACGATTTTCCGTCATCTTTTGCATTAGCTGTCACCACAGTAGACACTGTGCTCGTGATTCGTTAAACAATTCAGCAGTTTTCGTTACATGTGCTCCCACTAATCAAGCATCTACGAATTTTCTTTTCGAAACGTTTGATATGTCACAGATTTTGTCGTCTGATCATTGTACGCGTAAACCACAAAATCTTGATATAGTGGAGTATTACGTTAAAGAAATAGATGGGATATTACCAACATATACGTATTGCATCCGTTGTATGTAGTCAAGATTACCAAAATAATAAAAAATTAATATTCACACGATGTTAGTGATTTTTTGTGAAACCCCAGTGGGAAATGAGAAGCAAATTTAGGCACAAAATATGTATGGATGCGCGAATGGTTTGAAATTTTAACAGTTCAGACATTTTTATCTCAATGACCTGACTTCAAAGAGCTAGAATGTCTGCAAAGGCAAACAAATAGGCTCTAGAACAACGAGAGAAAAATTGCATTTAACAAACTTTTCACCAAAATCAATTCTCTGTCAATGCTAGCCCTATTTCCCAGTTACAATTTTTTAATAACAAACTTAGGTTGTTCCAACTACAATTAGTGCTTCATCAGCATACTAGGAGGTATGTAAAATCACTGTAGTTAGAGAATGCTAGTTCGCAAATGGCGGCCTGTCGTGGTTGTGGTATTCTCTCGCGTGACACTCAGGGGCGCAACAGCATGAACACCAAAATGAAATATGAGGCAAGAAGACCTCTGCTAGCTCGCTGCTAAAAAGCGACACGGTTGCTAAGAGAGACTCGCCGCAAAACACTTCAGTTTTTGAGTTAATATTTACGTTAGGAAGATGTTTACTGAACAGAATACTAACATCAAAGCAAGAAGCCGACACTGTTATAATCACGTACGCGGGTAGCTACTAAAAAAAGAAGCTTTCTTTCAACAGTTTCCTTAGTGGCCTGACTGACTACCACAGTTAATTCGGGGAAACCCAAACCCAGAGGCTTACACAAGGCTAGGGATGACGTCACTGAGCTCCCAGAAGTTGCTTGGGCGGGCGCAGTGAAAACGAACGAAACAAGTCTCGCAGATAAAGTACTCATCCTGAAATAAGATTTGGCGATTTTTGGAGATCAAAGGATAAGGAGCCAGCCTTGTGAAATAGTTAGAGTTTTGCGACAGCCATTCAGAAATTTCCCTCGCTCGTACATTTTGGCAGCAGTGTATCTAAAGAGCTAGAGGAGGTGAGAAAGAATTTGAGAGCTGTCCTTCTGAAGAAACGTACCCATACCTAACTCCCTTCCAAATCAAGAATACAATACCAGCTCACAATAAATGAATATTTCACTTGCTCTGTCTCATAAAGTATGAAGCGTACAACGTTAATTATGGCCTGCGTCTCATCTCTTCGTTGGACCCTAACGCGATTACTCGAGTTCATTGCATGGTTGGAACTGGCCTTATTTGCAGGACACGATCTCTGAACTCATCGCTAAGGAAACAAACAAGAATTGTTCTTGCACTTTGCACACCATTTTTTCAACTCTCTTCTCCCATTATTTTTTACCTTATCTTTATTGTTCATGGTGTTTTTTTCGTGAGAATAGGTAAAACTAATCGGATCATCAGAGGCATGAATGCGTCTTCTTTCTCTTCTGGGAAAAGAGTAAAAGAGTCGCCTGTATTCAATTAAATAGAATAGAATCAGTTATTTCCGCCTCAAACCATAGCCCTTGTAATGTATCACAGGTTTTAAAATAATTACAATGGTAATGAAAGGTTTTCCTCCTGATAATATCAAGTTTAATATGTCACCTGTCTCAATTACAATTAAATTGGTATGAAGTTGGCTTTTCGCTCCTGAAGATCATAATTATCACGATAACGATTGCCATCTCTTCAATGTGGAATTACTATTCTTAATAATAATTGTTGTCGAAGTGATCAAATTATCCTCCAGAAGCTAGGAAATTTTATAATTAACTTAGGTCTATTCCATGCAAGCGAAGATCGAAGTTTAACACGTTTGTTGCGATTGCCTAGCCGGTGCAAATCTTTACTTTGTACACATAATCACTAAAAGACTTGGAAAAAATTACAGAACCTAGCCTAAGTGACCCACCGGTGGGTCGCATCGCAACAAAGGTGTTAAGTATTCGATCTCTGCTATTATCGATTATTTTTATTTTGTCGACATTAAAAAGAACTCGAAAATTACAACATCAGTTTAACATCGAGCGCGTTGAGTATTGGCCATTATTTTATAGTTCATGTGGTAGTATCATTGTCGGACGTAATTTTGTGTCGATGTTAATTAAAACGTTAATCGTCGATTTTGTGTAAGGTATCAATAATTTTAATTTACTTTTTTCTTTTACTTTTTTAATCTACTCTATCATTATTTGAATAGAAGTTTAAATAGAACTTTCGACACCTCCCTACATGGATTCGTGCCCAGTGACTGTTCCCTTTAGTTATGAAACAAATAAGCATAAGCAAAAATCTAGTCTTGTAAATCAATATTTTATAAGTTTTTTATTTAGTTTTGTCAAGCGGATCAGGGCACTGATGCAATACACGTTTTAATCTTTCGTCGAGTGATCTTAGTTCAATTATTTGACATTATTCTCAGTTGAGAATTTCAGTAATGAAAGAGCAAGAAAATCAAGCATAATAGAGAGCAGTCTTGTAAATACAGTTAAAATGCAAAGCGAGGGGTTAAATGCACAAGAAAATCCCTTAAATTTCTTTTGGATAGTGTTTCTGTGAAAAATATTTTGAGAAAATTATTGCATATTATTTTGAATAGCTACTATACGCCATGACATACACACGACCCCAAGTAAAATTTGATAAAAGTTTCGAACATGTAGTCTAACACAAAGTGTTCATGCATGCTAAAGGACAAACGCCTGAAAAACAAGTATAAAACTAAGAGCCCAATATGGAATGTACATAAGTCTTCGCTCGGAGCCCTCCATTTCCATCTTATCACAAGTAAATGTAGATGTCCAGGCAATGTATTTAGAGGGGCAGCGCCACATGGCCAAATTGATTGCCTCTTTTTCTGCTTTATACTTAGTTGATACTCCAGTTTCTTATGTTCTTTTGCAGGGGTTTGCGAAATCTTGACTCAAAATCTGAATGTTTTATTAAGAATAACTTAAGAAGTTCATCAAAAAAATGATGGTTAATGCTATAAAAACTAGTAGCATAAAAGGATGAAAACACATTTAAGAAAATATGACGTGTTTGGGTCAGATAGATAGAACCCTTTCTTTATTTTACACAAATTTCTCGGATACACAATTATTATAGTTTTGAGTTTTCTGTGTGTGATGCCTGTATCATTTTACCGTTTTTCGTAAAACTCGAATATATATATATATATATATATATATATATATATATATATATATATATATATATATATATATATATATATATATATATATATATATATATATATATATATATATATATATATATATATATATATATATACACATATATATATATATATATATATATATATATATATATATATATATATATTTCCTTGTATGCATCAGCCAGTATAAATCAAGTCAACATTTTTGACAAAATAACGACTTCTTGATAAGCAACCTCAAAAATTTCTAGAGTTTATTTCAGAACAATTGTAGACGAAGCCATCGAGTAAGATGGTGGGTTTTATTAATACTGGCAGTCATGAGGAGCGACTCAAAAGAACGATGATGAAGAGGTTAGTGTTGTGTCTGTCTTCTTAGATCAGATAACTAACGCTGTCGTTTAATTTGTTCAACATCTTTTATTATCTCCGTGCCCTACCTACATATGAACTGCTCCCGTCTAATTCAATTAAATGTTGACTTCACCAAGGAAATTGAAATAATTTGGTTAATATAGACATTCTATAATGATCAGAAGTCAACCTAATTTTGACCTAAATTGGATCCTCGTTATATTTTGATTTTCTAACTTATGATAAAAAAATGTGGTACAAGTAATCATGTACTATCATTAAAGCATATCGTATGTTAAGGAATGTTGGTGTCCAGCTACCAACTCAGTCTTGGACTGAGACCTCTTGATGAAAATTATAATGCTTTTCGCATCTGTGCCCAAATCCGCTTGACAAAACTAAAGGAAAAAAACCTATTAAAATATTAATTTCATGTTTAGATTATTGCTTTTGCAAGTTTGTTTCCTAAAAGAGCACGACCGCTGCAAGGTGCGTGTGGGTACTTAATTCTTTTCAAAATCATGTATTATTCTCATATGAAAGGATTACCTGCACTTGACGTTTTTCCGGTTTCGTTCTCTCAAGAATATCTTCATTGAAAATTTGTAACTTTATTGTAAACGCTGCCATACGAAAAGGTCTAATATATCTCCCTGGGGATAAATTTTCCAATAGACAATTAAGCAAGTCCGGTAGAAATCTTAAGAGTGACATGTTCGACATGCTCGGTAGATGTATGTATGTACAAGGGCGTTGCCACCTGTATATCCTAACCTGATTTCCTAGAGGAAAACCCAACTGGGAAGTGCAGCTCTTCATTTCCTGGACACTAGGTCTGAATAAGTCTATGACAGTGAAATTCTACGAACAGAACGCATTCTTATTTCCTGTCATCCGTACGGTGAGAGTTTTTTTCAATCGCTAAAACTCGGAAACAGAGGAGTCATTCATTCTCATAATCGTGAATACCGATGTTGTAATACAAATACAGCGATTTGAATCATACTCTTGCAATTATCCCGAAAGTAATGAGAGCAATCGTTGAATTCCCATGCTTGCTTTTGTAAAATCATTCACAAGATCATGTAATAACGCACATGCATTATTTCAAGTCAATTCATCGAATTCATACGAGTAGATTTCACTAATACAAGTCTATAAGAAGGTGCAACGAACTATAAATAGTTCAATATGCTGAATTGCATCAAATGATATAGGGTGATGAGTAATTTTAGAAACCTGCAAACTTTAACCAGTTCATTGTCATGAGTTCACTTGATGAACTATGTGTTTTTCGCAAAACATAAGTTCGTGCACCAACACATGTCACTTGGACTAAGAAAAAAACACAATTTAAGGATTTTTAAGCGTCAAACTCGGACTGCTTTACTTGTTTGACAATCAAATTGATTGGTCAATTCACCAGGACTGTTATGATGTAGAAAAATATTGCAATGAAATTTTCAATAATTTCTCTAATTTGTAAACTATGTAATACTTTATTTACACAGCCATTTTACGTCAATTAAGCTAAAAGACAGTTCGAGTGCGTTCGTTCAGCATGGTTTGAAGATTTTAATAGCTCTTGACTCATCAGTAACTGTGTTGTTGAATAACCAAAAAAGAGTGAACAAATGTAATCGAGCACCAGATCGTCCATACATCTGCACAAACGTACTAATCACATGACACTTGAAATTGCTTCTGCTTTGGTGTCACACGCATGCTCGCTATCCCCGGGATGAAGGAGTAAGTAGAGAGAATGTTATACTAAAAAAAATTAATTACTCTGAGTCAATTAACACAACTAAAGATAACCAAGTCATACGCTGACTTGGTTAAAGTTCATTCGCTAAAGCCCGGACAACCTCAGACTTTTTATAATACGATTATTTTCTTTACTTCTGATCAACAAATGAGAATGCGTATTATTTTTTTATGTGATATCCGAGCAGTTTAACTCACCCTCCCTTTCCTGCATTTTCTTCCCACAGTTATTAGACATGTTAAACTTTTTCTGTTGAATTAAATCTAAGAAGTAAAAAATATCATGTAAAGAAGTTTTTGCGTTTCCTCTTCCTCCAGTACAGTTCCTTTGGTGTTTTTTTGCATTGGATAACACGCTTTGAAGCATTTCTCAACCTATATATTATGCTCAAGAGATATTTTTACAATTACCAATCATGGGTTAAGTCTGTTACACCGTTATTTTACTCACCCATCAATCATCCTACATAAGAATCTTGATAAGATAGAGAAAAATATGAGAAAAATAGTGGCCCACTCTTATTACTCCACACTTTTGATTTTAAAACAGAAATTTACCACAAAACTGCTCAACGTTGGGATACGATGTTGAAAATGCGCAAAGGTTTCAAAATTATGACACTAGTTGCTTAAAAATACTTGATTTAGACCAGGTTTTGCTACTCATAACCTCATTTTTTTAGAATAACGCAAAGCTCGCTTATGTTCATCAGTTAAACAGATAGGTAGGTAGGCTACTTCAGTCCACCGTCAACCATGAATACTGCGCGGTGCTGCGACTAGAAGAGGTAAATTGATACAATAACACGCCTGTTCATTTTTCCAATAAAATGGCAGACCACCGTTATATGGAACACATATATTCTTGTAGGAACACAGGCTTTTCAGTTCTCACACTCCGTGGTCTAGCTGTGCTTCTGTGTCAGTCTCCGAATATTGAAATAGCTGAATGAAAGTCCTTACAAAGATTATCAGTTCTGACCCATATGTGACTTTTTACGGTGAGCATACAGTGTATGTATGCTTGCTTGAATATTAGGACCCCATGGGAAATATCAATACATACAGCAGCATCACTTTGTTCAGAAAATATGGGGGATTTCTGCAAATACTGTATCTGCTGAATATGGAACTTCGTAAAATTCTTCTGCATTAATTTAGATTAAAAAATTTATGCAGTTCTGATAACATTCAAATATTTAAGAGCAAGAATGAGTACTGTGTGACTGAAAGTACGTATTATGATATTTATTTTACTTCTAATGATCTTACAACACTCTATATCAGCACGTTACGTTTTAATTTACACCCACATCGATGGTGAAAGCATATTTGAAGGAATAATAAGTATGGACCCTCGCAAAAAGGGAGGTTCCTCTCGACGGCCACAGCGTTCTACCCTCGAGAGCAGCATCAGAACGCCCCGTGTCTCGGTAACCATTTATAGCAGTGATGTCATCGGCGTGCCCACATTGTTTGTACAAACACAGACTTCCACTGGGGTCTGTCTTGTGCGTGCGAGGGTGTGAGGCGCTTTCTCTGGGGCCTTTCTTCGCTCGCGGCAAAAAATAAATGAAATTAACGTTTCATTTCGGAATTTCTTTGAATTATAAAAGTTGGATAAATTTATAGAAGCGTTTAATGAAATTTAGATGTCATCAATGTTTAGAAGCGGAGGTTCCATCGTGGCTATGCGTAGCTTATAACAGGTAAACGAATGAAACATCAGTCAGTCGCCTAATAACCATAAGTGAAAATTCTACTCAGAGGTAAAAGGTTTTCAACCTATTCACGCACAGTTGCTCAGCTTGTGATTTTTCTGTTTCAGTTTTGTATATTTTCTTATTCTCTTCTGAAGAAAAGGAAATGGTGGGAGATCAGGTCAGGTGTGTGTCAGTGGGCGGGGGTTGGTCTCTTTAGTCTAGGTGCTGCTGACACTCTTGACATACGACCACCCTGCCGAGGAGGCAGTGAATTCTTTTCCTGTTCTAAAAAAAATACTTCAAAGCAGTGTAATTCATTCGATGACATTCTGCTGCGTCGTAAAACACACGCTTAAAATAGCTCTGTAAAAACCTGATTGGCTCTCAACGCCGATGTAACAAGGTAAAAATAACAGTGGTAGACGTAGGGAAATTTATTATAACTGTGTAATGTTATCATTAAGGGTTTCCTAACAATAGCTATGATGTTGCATTCGGAAAAGAAACCGTTTTCGTAAATGTAGATGATGTGTTTAATTATTGGTATGGTGTCTATCATGAGAATTGTTATATATAAATGAAAGTTAAATTTTTATGATAAAACTTACAGATACAATTCAAGAATAAAGGTGTCATCGCTGTAATTTTTCCGTTCTTCGAGATTGACAATTGATGTACAAGGTTTATTTCATACTTGAAGGGAATGAATGATTAAATAATAATAATAATCGATGGATGTTGGTCAACCATCGTGATACAATTTACGATTAAATTGCCGAACAAGAAAGCGGCAGTACGACACTGTTAAAGAAATTAAGCGATGAGCATCGCTCGAGATAGATTGTAATTAACGTTGTTGTTAGTAGTACAGAAAAAATCGTAAATGATACTGAAGCAAGTTCAAAAATAAGTGAAAATTTTACCAAATGATTCCTAGGAATCTTATTGCTGATGGTTTGAAAAGTCCGTCGAAAGAAAAGGGAAGAAACGTTATTACAATTAAGTACACGTTACATATACATTGGATTTCAAATTCTTATTTCTAACATCTTAAGATGAGTGATGATGTTCTCAGCGAACGTTTCAGTCCTTCTTATCTTGTGACAGATTGAGGCTCGAAGGGATAGGCTGGAAGTTTGAGGAAATGGTTTGTTTAGAGTTTAGACCAGGGGTCGGCAAAGTGGTCGGTATCGACCCCTGGGGGCGAGGGTTTATAACATTTCTCTTTATTTGTGGTCATCAAAAATGTCAATAATGGTTTAATCATTTTTTTTCACCTATTTGTATGTGTGTGTGCATGGAGAAGGTCGATGTAAATACAAATATCCTATGAAGGGGTCGACGGGTAAAAAAGTTTGCCGACCCCTGGTTTAGACCGTCAGTCAAGTCAGTCTTCGTGGCCTCCTGTGTCACAAGCAGGGAATATTCGAGTGCTACTTAAGGCTACGAACCAAGGCAAGGAAGCACAAGTTAAGCCGCTAAAAATTTGACTACAGTAGAAGCGAGTGGTCAAACTAAAACAATGATGAGCGGAAAAAATTGAGTACTTATTAAGGCAGGAGATGTCAATGGTGCAGAAAATAAACTATGAAACAGAATGGTAAAAACTGTAAGCGAAATTTTAAATGCACGATCTAAATTTTGCTGCTTCAATCTCACCATTGCAGTTCAAATGTAAATTCATTTTTCTTACAAACTTGATAGTAGAGGTCGAAATTTTACTCATTTTCAAAAAGACGATGTACACAAATTAAACATTTGCTATAGAGGCGAAGTTACCGTGAATAAATAACGACAACTCGAGTCAGGTACTTCTAAGCAAGTGTTTATTTGTCTAGAAGTTTCACAGAAGTTTAAATAGTTTTTCAAATTTTCCTTATATGACGATTCTCATACAACACATTACGAGTAAATCAACTTAAATCAAGGAATATCACTGACTTGAGGAAACCTTTCATCATGCTCATATCATTTCTGTTGAATGCATCGGTCATAGTTAGATTGAAATCTCTGTACGTAAATGAAACTTTGGAATCTTTGTAAACCAGAGACGAGGGTATGGAAATTCAAGTTGAGTATGAATACCGTATATTTAATGAGTAGTATTTCGCCGTTTTAAAAATAAAATCACTGTTAAGCATGAAGGCTTAATAGGATGAAAGAGTTGGCTGTTAAGTCAGAGTTAGATTAAACATGAAAGCTAGGCTAAGGTGGTAAAAAGAGCTTGAAGCGAGATCCAAGAAAGCGACCACCATCAGACGTGCCTCACTCGATACCCTCGGGACTGAGGCCTGTGACAGAACCTCAGTCAGAGTCAGGGTCTTCATATCTCGGACACATCAAAGGCTGCAGGCGGCAATAAAATATCGGCAACTCATAGCAGTTAGCGCGATATTGAGGACTCAACCTTTCGTCAGGGTTGGTGCTCAGTAGACACAGGGCAACTTTATCTACTTTTCATAGCCGACCGCGTAAACAGCGTCGTCATGTATCTCTGACTCATACGGGCGACCTGCGTTGAAAGTAAGATGGTTTCTTCTTCTCATGTTGATAGCAAGACGAAGCTAATGAATCGTCGCAGACTTATACTAAATCCAAAGTAGTCTATGATGAGCGTTTTATTCGGCATGTTTATTTTCACAAGCTTCGAGAAAGACTCGACACATTTACTCCCTTGAGCGAGCTTATTTACACCATAGGCCAGGCAAAAGAAAATTGTACGTTATAGGCTACAAGAAACAATTTCAGAAACTACGATGGCATGAAAGAAATACATAAGTTACACAGGAAGCGCTGTTGGGTTGGTTAAACACGGAATAGGGAGCAATGCTGGGGCCATGAAAAGCATGTGGGAGGCGTTGACCGGCGGCGCGGCCACCGCTTGCGTGGTAGCAGTCATAACAACTCTATCTGACCAGCGCCCACACCTGCGCACACCTCCGCCTCTATTAACTGCCTAGTCTGACCGACCGCGCTGCCTCGTCCGGCTCTGTATAAACTACCTTCCCTAGCATGCCGGGTATACACTTGTCTTTCCATCTTTGCAGCACCTCGGTCAGTTTAAAACTGCCTCGTGTGACTGTTCATGACTGTATGTTATTTATTATTGTTAGCTCTGATTATTATCACTGTGTCATAGTTCCTTACTCGTAATACAATGCACAATTTGCATTGTGCGGTATGGTCATCTGGGGCATAGGCATGACAAAGTAGAATTAAATTATTTATGCCCGTGAAACCTAGTCTGAGTGGGCAGGATACACATTCATTTACATAATCAGTATACATGGTATACGTATATTCATGATATATCAGCAGATATTAGCAATATATGTATGTATGTACGGTTACATTATCATATTGACAACATCGCAAAATGTGAGAATCATTACTATGATTACACCACTCAGAAACATTCTGTTTATGTATTTCAGTATCGACTTAAATAACTGTTTTGGAGAACTGTAAAACTGTTTTTTGTAATAATTTTAATCTAGGAGTTTAAGATCACTGTACAGAGAATTTCGAAAAAAATTATTCGTTGTACTTTTTCATCGCCGAGTTTCTTATAGTTGAATAAGTATATGACGTATAAATACTTTTTTATTTAAAAAGGTGCGTGCAATTAAATTGTTGAAAAATATTTTAAATCAATTTGATGAATTTGAATGAATGCCTAATAAAACTTTGCCTTTCAATAGGTAGCGGAAACAATACGGGGATTCATAAATATTGATATTGTTAGAATATTGTAATATTCCACGAGTCTTTCCTTCAATAAACGTCTAAACGTCTATTAGCGATAAAGAATTTGCAAGCTCTACCAGAGCAAAGCATGTATGATACATGTTAGTGATAGAAAGGTATTGTTCAGAAAATAATATTATGGGAACCAGCTGCCAGAAAACATAGTTTCTGCTGGCACTGTGAACACATTCAAAAATCGTCTCGAAAAATTTTGGATATCGAGCCCCCAGTATTACATCGTACTGACTCTATGTCCCTAACTCATTAGGGCTAGTGTAGGATTGAGATAAATGAGCGTGACAGAAATGTCGGTGCGTGAGTGAAATGCGTGTACATGACTGAATTAACTTACAGTACATGGCTAAGGTATACGTGCATGACTGATGGATTTACTTTAGACGGCATGGGACTTAGGTATCGACCCAAGAATGGGCCAAACGGCTCGTTCTTATTGCCTTATTCTATTCTATTCTATTTTAATGGTTTAGCTGTCAAATAGGTTAATTTATACATTTGCAATGCCACGCATAAAAGGCGAGTGAGCCATCCTGGTGTTTAAATTAATTTTATTGCTAGGTCAATTACCGTCGGTGTCGCCGCACCCTGTATAAAGGCGGTCGCTACAAGAGGGCGTGAGTTCTGTAAGTAGATGTGCATGGTCCGTATCTTGTTCAAAGGAGGACGAAAGGCCATTCATTTAGAGTTTTGACAGTTCAAGTACTAGGCCATTCTCACAAGCAGAGCAAGATTTAAGCTTTGAGTTTCACCGAAACTTCGATGGAAAGTATTACAAACAGTACTTTAATTTTACGAATGTGTTCTGAAGAGTAACTGCTTGTACGACGAAATTTTTAAACAGAGTTAAAAAAAATCTCAACTGTTACAAGGGCTGCATTTTCTCAACCTAAGAGGAGCTATAAAAAATAAATTACATAACATAATAATTTTATTACCAAAAGTACAGAAGGATCTTAGTTCTTTACATAATCGCCAAAACGGTTGAGACATTTGTCATTTCGTGACACAAGCTTCTCGATGCCTTCTTCAGAGAAGTTAGCCGCAAATGAGGAGAGATATGTCTACCATAGCGACAGACTTGCGCCCATGTCCACCTTCTTTTCGGATGTCAGTTCGCCCTTCTTTAAATTTTCTACCCCATAAAGTTATCACCCTACGCTTTGCTCATTCTGAAATGGATCTGAACAACAACAACACTTCATAACTCACATTTGTCGGGAGCATCGATCGTAGCGGCCATGTTCAATTGCTCGCACCTCGGTCAATCGGGCTGTTTCTGTTTTGATGATTATGTAGAGAAATAAGTAAGAGCACACAGTAGTTTTGGTGATAAAATTATTATGTTAGTTGCCTTTTTTTATAGCCCATCGGAGGTTGTAAAAAAGCCCTCGTATTTGTTACGAGGCCCTACAGTGAGAAGGTTGTCAATGAAATCATGGCGCATCTCGGATGTCCGTCACGGCACTATAAGTTCGAAACGCGGTATTCGTTGTACGTAGAAGAATGAACAAGTGCTGTCGTGAATTTATTTAGCTTCTGTCAATGGCAATTGCCTGTGTCTTTTATATCCGACTTTTAAATTAAACACGAATAACTACTTCTGTTCGAATTAACGAACAATTTAACTTGAAATATTTTTTAAAAACTGCACGTAGATGAAAACCTGAAGACTCTACTCGTCTGTTGGAGCATCATGTGAATCATGATGGTAGGATTCATAAGATTTTTGCAGAGAAGAGCTTCACGCCGCCGTACGAATAGCCATTGATAATGAAGCGAGGAACTTGAGAGCCATGACGAGCGTGGGGTAGCTTTGTTGCATTCGAGGAAGCAGTGAAGTACTCTGGCTGAGGCGTCTATACTTAGCCCTGCTTGCGGCCGCCCTGGTTGGGAAGACGCCGCTCCCTACTGCTGCTGCTGCAGTCTCTGTTGCTCAAGACTTGTCTGCTCACTCTGTTAGCATGCTGATATTGGTGTGCAGCTAATTGAGTCTTTGTAGACTCTTATTTGTTGTATCAAAGGCTCCCACTTTGGGAGAACTAAAAGAGGTCCTAACTAAACAACACAACAATCCTTAATTCCATCTCTGGCACTTTCGTATCACTGATTCTGAAATATTTGAAGTTGTAGGCTTTATTTCACAATTACTATTTATTTTGTAGTTGCCGCTTCCACTTTTTATAACTACACTAACTGTCGTCATTGTTTTACGTTATCGGCATCACCTCTCTTTCAACAACTGTTGTTTTTGCTCCGTTGTCGTAGCTGCCACAACATTATCGCTACCGTAGACGTTACTGCAAACCTCCCTTTTCTTGTGCGCTGAAAAAGAATAAATAAACGGCAATCTCAGGAAACAATGAGGCCAGGGCTCGTGTGTTCGAGGGCAGCTGCACTGCGCGATCACCGCAACACGTGATTGGGCAACCCAGTTGAAGGCTCAACGACGTATGTAAAGTGAGATTAGGTATGAAAGAGCGCACGGTGCAGAGCGAAGCGGATGATTTTGAGGTTCTCCTCGAAGCTATTTGACGTACGATTTGAGTCAGTTAGTACTAACTAATAATTATCATCCTGTTTTAAATACCTATAATCTCCTAAGTTTTGACGGCTGAATTTGCTTCTGTCGCTTATAAGTTAAAAGAAAGCGATCTCAATTGAGTCACCATAATAAGTGGATGTACTGACTCTCCTAGAAGAAATAATTCCCTCATACAATAGCATATCTTTATTTAATCAATGACTCTAACGTAGACAATCAGTATATTACATACATAGCATCGGATTTACTTTTGTATTCCACGTTGCAATCGCCCAGTTGAACTTTCCGATGGCATTGCTATGGTGGTAAATGGAGCCGCTGGCTTCTAGATGTCCCTCACTGAAAAGATTCAGAACTTTGTTCGAAATGAAGCACATGATACTTGATTGAAAGGATATGGCCGATAGAATACTGTTCATAAATATGCATCATCTAATCAAAACTAATAAATGAAGTTACATTTCAACACTGTACTTGTCAAAGTCAGGCGTCGGAAACATATTTTTTTAAATTTACTCTTCTAACAGTTTATTGTAATAATATAATACTAAAATGGTTTGTATCAACCTTCATCCTTTGTAGAAAAGAGTAATATCAGATGAAGGTGTGACTCGGGCTTGGTTTTAGCCACAAGTCGGGAGTGTTTATCCGTAGACTTGTAAACAAGCAAGGCTGGCACCTGCAAATACACACGAGACACCGTGTTTGAGGCGAGATCGCCTGCACCAACGCGAGTCATGACGGAGTCGTGGAGAGACAATTATAGATCATTGACTCCAACTCGCGGTTGTAGCATGTTCTCGCGAAGCCATATGTACACTGCACCAGTAACTTCAATTTCAACAAGAAACCGAAACTGAAGATAGAAAAATTGAGGGTATATTCTCGGTCTTCACTTCGTAGCCTTCCCTCCAGCAGACGTTTTCAAATTTCTCGTCTGTGTGCTGTCATGAAATGCAAAACGACCGTGCGAACAACTAGGTACCTTTGCTATGCTTGTAACTCAAGGCTCTACGAGAAATCGAAACAAAAGGAAGAAAAATAGTGAATATCTCCGTGAACTTCAACTCGAATCGTTTTAAAGACTTTATCGGGCTTCTCATTTGTGTCTAATAAAATGCGAAACGACCTTGCGAATAACAGCAGCTCATATCGAACCACCAGTCCGTAAAGACAGCTACCTAAATCCTCCTTTGTTTCCTGTACTCCAGCGGCATAAAACTGTCTAAGCCATGAATATTGGTTGATTAAATACGGCTACTTTGACCTGCATATTATGTGGCCTATTTCAGTGTCTTGCTTAAGAAATAATACTGCATACATACTATGATAATTGAATGCATACAGTACCCTAAGATTCTGGAAATGGTCGCTGAAAAAGTTCGCTTGGAAAGAAAACACCCAATTTCCCTGCCCGACTATCAGCCATGATATTTTTCCTGATTAGATGTTTGCTGGCAATGTCATGCTGGACGGTGACAGAAATAAATAAATTTTATTTCCAATCATGTACACGGTACAACTATAATGAATTTTGAATTCTTTATGCTAATATCTTAAGGGTTATGATGATGCTTCAAGCGACTATTTTTGTCCTCTGTGCTGTAGCTTAAAGTAGAGGATCGTAGAGGCGTTTCGGTGAGCTTGATGGTCTAGTCTTACTCCGGACGTCCAGCGTCGCATATAGCTGGACGTGTTTTTTGTCCTGGTGGACATGGTGGCTACGGAAATTGAACACGGGTCTTTCCACATCGCAAGCCGGGATGCACAACACTCGACCACTATGGAAGTATGAAAGTAAATATATACTCCAGTGACATAAATCACGCGAGCCTTGCTCCTCTTTCGCCATCCTCAAGCACAGAAATGCTGGATTGCTAATCTTGCACTATAAATTTAGAAATCAAATTTTGTTACAACAGCCTAAATTTATCTTACTTGTTACAAACTGTAGAATAACTGTATTAAAAGAACTTTTTGATTTGTAATTATCCTGTTTCATAATGAAATTTTTCACATTATTATAGGTCAATTAAAATGAAAGGTTATAAAGGAAAGAGAATAAGATGATCGATAGCTTATCAAATGACTACGTCTACATCAGTGGTTCCCAACCTGTGGTACGCGTACCACTAGTGGTACGCGAGGGCCTTCCAGGTGGTACGCGAACACTTTCGGGGTCATTTTTATTTTGTTATTTTTTTCTTCACAAAAATGTGAACCAGGAACCAGGTGATACTCTCTGGAACCAGGTGGTACGCGGCGACTGTACGGGACCTTCAAGTGATACTTGATCACAAAGAGGTTAGGAACGACTGGTCTACATGAATAACAAAGATTTTAGTGACGATGTATAGAGTGTTGTTTCTGCGTGTTTCTTCTCTTTCTTCCCATGTTCTTCATAATTCTTTCTACAAAACATTCTTTTACCTGCCCTCTGAAGTTAATTGTCTTCAACTGTTTTAGTTTCCAGCCCCACAATTCTATATTCATGAGAACTAGGGAGCAAAATTTTGAGGTTGAACAAGCTTTCATGAGACAAGCAATCTAGAACTAATTTTTGTAGAACTGCATCGTAAGAATGACAGTATGAACTCTCATGTTGAATGCACGTGCTTCAGTCCCTTCATGTTCTACCAAACCATAAATGTGCAATTTTCAGGTTTCCGTTTCCCTATGTATTTTAATTTATTTCTTAACCCTGGAGCACTGAACATGGGTATAATTTGGCCGAGGCTAGTGACATCTATGCTCATGTTCGGTGTTCCGCGGTTAATCTCCATGGTACTTACTTGTCTATTAGAAATAATTTTAAGTATTTATTAAAGCATTTCCCTGCAAAATAGTCCAACGTCCGCGAGTCAAAAGCTCGTAACTTGAAATTTAATATTGGAGAACGATTCAAGCCCCACTACAAATGTTTGAAAATATGCTCTAACTTAAATTCTGAGAAATTCTAGTAAACTGAACAGTAAATGGAGTAATATTCTTGGGGTGGATCGTTAAAGTGAATATGTCATAAAACGAAGTATTTAGGTCTCAAACAGTGTTCGAAAAAAACAATTTACTAATGTCTATGTACTGTGTACTCGATTGGAAATAAAGTTGTTTGTTTGTTTTGTTTGAAATACTATTAGGTAATTTTTCATGGAATTCATAAAATTTTTAAAAAATCGACTTTTAATCAACTGTGCTACAGAAACTTTTACCCCGTTAAGAATGATGAGAACACTGTTTGGTGGCAGTAGGTCGCAGACTATGGTAACATGGATACTCAATTGTGATTTGGCTCAATGGCAAAAAAAAATAAAGTAGTGTTCGCGTTGTACCTTCATTTCATCATTTTTCCTGCTCTGTTGATAACGCTTCTATTTTCGTAATATCAGGAAGTGGAAAAATATAAGGTATTAATTGGAGTCTCAGCTATCAAAAATAATATTTCGAATGTCGAGAAGCAGGAGGAATCAATGAATAGGAACAAATTTATTTTGTTTACCAGTGAATGGTTTTTATGCGCTGTAGTATTCACAGGCACAAGGATATAACCGTGATGTCCTCAATACTTGCAACAGACATTTAGTAGATTTTGTGGCATAATTTATGGATACTTGGCGAAATCAATTTTTTTAATTTGAATGAAATTAATTTTGAGTACTGCATTTACATTCAATATTTCAGTTGAGAAAATATTTACCGCTTAATTATTTAAACTTGAAGGATGAAACTATTTCAATGGTTCACAAAACTATGTTGAAAAGTGAATTTACTGGAGATAAATACTTAGATATACTAATTAAGTTATAATAATATAAATATCGGCTACTGAAGCCATTCTTACCTCAAAAAGTTGTTTCCATATTTTTTGTGAGAATATTCCTCGTCGAAGATGATTCTTTTTTGAAAGAACTCAAGGCACTGAGCACTTGCTAAATTGAGTGATTTGAAAGAAACGAAAAAGCTGAACTCCATTCGTCATTAGAGCGCCCTTGGTTCTGAAAGGTGGACCACATATAAAGTGTGGACAACCGCACCAACACACAGCCACCAAAACACTACCGCTCGCCATGCTCCTTGGGCCCACCGACGCAAAACTCGAGATTTTCTCGATCTGTTTACCGAAGGTCTCAACGTGGTCGACACGCTCAAAAAAATGACACTCGCGCTCTTTAATCGCACATATCAGTGCAAGCCAATGAGAGCAGATCTGAGGGACTCAATGGATTGTCAGCCAATCAACTTCGGCTAAGTATGCCAAGGTACTCCACCGCGTAACGAGCACCTAATTTGAGTACAGCGGCTGTATGGGGCACTTGACCTCAGGCTTGGTTCAATCCGCGTTGCAAAGTTCATTGATTACGAACCAACAAACTGTTCTTAATCTATGTTAACGTTTTCCACCCAAGCGGGAACATTCTAAATATTCCAAATTCTGGATATTGACGGCTTGATTAGAAGTGATACATAAATAATGGAATCTTAGAAAAATAAATTAATTAACTAGCTCCTGTTTGACGAACCTTTTGTGTATGTGATAGCAAAAAATTTGTGGGATTTCAGTTGGTACTTAATAATAAAAAATTGAATGAGTCTTATCAAGCAGGGCTCATAAATAAATATTTATCTGCGCTTAAACTTTTACAGTGAAAACATCAAAACTGCATTCCATGTGTTAAGAAACTTTGATATTGGCGACAATGACAAGAAGTGTATGAGTCCTCAGAAATAAAATCACACCAACGTCGTCTTTGAAACTCGGATCATGCTTAGAAAATTTTATTTGTGGGAGAGATACATATAGGAATGTTTGTATGCAATGGGCGTAGGAGATTTAAGAAATAGAGATGTGAATTTACGTACTTTAATTCACAGACTACGAAATCTATGAGAACCCCGATTCAAAACTTTGAAGTTTGTCAATATTAACTGTCTTTTACACTCATCAATTTATAAAACATGATTTCTACATGTGTCACTTTTGCAGGGGAAAAATTGTCTCCGTTCAAGAACAAAGGCATGAAAGCCATCACGTTTTTAAAGCATTTCGTGTCAGTTATGGCACACATTCAGTCTTTTTCCTCACATGAGACATTTATTCATTGCTCGTGATTCGTGTCTTCGTGAAACCAGGAACGCGAAGCTATTATAGATTAGATGAAGGCTGATGCCGTCTTTGGTAGGATGTTTTTTAACAGTGGCAGGGCCAAGTAACTTAAAGGATTAAAGCATGTTTTTTGAAATGATCGCTCATACTAACAACAATAAAGCAAAATATTTCTGGAAGATATATTGTTTAAATGTTTCAAGCTCATTCTGCACAGTGAATCTAAAATCAACACTAGAAAATAATAACTCATGCAGCATAGATTACTATATATGAAACCGTATATAACCGTATCATATACTATATCTGAAATCGTGCAGGTCACTTTACAATGTTACTGTAAAATATTAGTGTGTTGTGGCTTGCTGAGTACCATATCTGTCAGTCCAGTCTTGGGTGGTTGTAAAAAAAAGAAATAAATCAACTTGTAATGTTTTAGTAATGATTGGTATTGTAAATATGGTTGGTAAATGGTAGTACTGATGGGGTTCTCAGCTACCAAACTCTACTTTTATATTTTTTTCTAATTTTTAATGTCTTTGCCCGTGTGACCCGAATAAGGGAAATGAGAGGACTCCTGTATGTGATTTAGCTTTATTTCAGTAAGGTGGCACGTTAGATTATTTAGCTAATCTTGAGCAGCGTTGAGCTCATAACACACTACTTACAAGTTACTACCTGTTCACAACTTACCACACTGCTTACTACTAAATTAGAACTACTCACTGCAAATTAAAACAACTCACTTCTGAGTAAATGCACACTGTTTCTTCACCAGCACATCACTGCAAGAAACACACTTACGTGTGTACTACCATCACTGCAGTATAAAAATTCACTCTAGGTTATATGCCAATATCTATTCACTGCACGTGATATGTTAGTTGTCTTTGACTGTCAATATAAATTCATTGCATACATGCTACTTATTGCACACGACATCCTACATACATTCAAACTAACTACTCGCTATACTTGTGGAGCACACCAATTGCCGTCACTGAAGTTCTAGGTTAGATCTCTCCTAGACTGTGTCATTCTTACCTCCTGGAAGTTTCAGACTGGCTCAACACTGCTCCAGATCATCAATATTATTTAACGTGCAGCCGTACTGAAATAAAGCTAAGTTACGTTCAGGAGTCCTCTCATTTCCCTCATTCAAGTCACATGGGCAAAGAGGCCTAAAACCAGAGAAAAATAATCTTAGTAAAGTTGGTAGCTGAAAATCCCATCAGCACTATCATACCAATAACTTAACAGTCCATTAACTTGAATTACAGTTAAAAAGATTATTTTCTAGCCTTGAAGTTTGTAATTCACAGCTATAGTTCACTAGTATAAACAAAGAACCTGAATTATTCACTAATTTGAAAACAAAACTCTCTGAACTACGGAGTGCTAATCATCTGTCACCACAGTGCACGAGTGGCGAGCATCCCTATTCGCGATTGGGGAAGATCTAGGCTCAAATCCCGTAGCCCTTTTGGCCAGTTTTTACCTGGTCATCAGTTGATGAGATACATTCGCCCTATTTGCTGTAATGCAGTGTACTCAGAATTAGATCATCATCAAGTTCATTGACGTGTCTTCAAGACTCTACTTTAAGTTGCTTCTTCTTCTTCTTGTTTCACTTTTATTGGAGCTTCGGAGATGGGTCCATGCAGCTCCACGCCTTCAGGGTTGTTTTATTGTTTTCTGAAAATTAGCCCCCAGGCTGGAAACGGATACAAGAGGTTTTTCTGGGTAGTTCCACTCGGAGATTCCGTTCACTTCTCTGAAATGTTGCAATTTTTAAGAAATTTCAGATGGTTTTAATTTTCCTTATGGATGTTAAATATTTAGCAACTATTTTGACAATTTGTTTTGAGTTGGTTCCAGAAAGAGGCCACCTCCAAGTAAATTCTTCAAGCAGAAAGGCACATTTAGTGGAATCAAGGAATTTTTCATGGTGGTACGTTCTGCAGCGTAGTAAGGGCAAGAGAAAAAAATATGGTTGATACTTTCTTCAGCACCACAAGAGCAATAGGGATCTTCCACAATGCTGAAGCGATAGAGGTGTGACCGGAGCCCCGTGTGCCCGACACGAAGACGAGCAAGTGCTGTCTCAATGTGGCGGGTCTT
>VCRD01000041.1:409389-444300 GCA_006783055.1 Trinorchestia longiramus | reverse complement strand
GATACGTATTAAATTAGATACATGCAAACTTATATTTAATTAGGTAATTGCTAACATATTTTAATGAGATAATTGCTATTACAGAAATATGAATGGTACATTGGGTGGTACCGTTCATGCTACATTAATGAATGGTACATTGGGTGGTACCGTTCATGCTACAACTTCAAGTTGCAATACTGAGGAAGGGAACGATTGCTGGCCGCATTACCGCTACTTTTAAAACCTAAGAATTACAAATTAAAAATAAATATGCATATTTTGTATACTTAACTGTTAATGAAGTATATTTTATTCTTTTTTATGAGCAATCTACAGTTTAACGACTTTAAGTTTCATAATTTAGTGGTTTCACCCGCAATATAAGTCGTCAGCTGTTGTTTCAGCCAATCAGGGAGTTGTTCTTCTGATGACGCGAACCAATCATTGATGTAGACATAATAATATTCTACGTATACTTTTCTCATGGAACTATTAGCATTGTGTTCTCGTCGTACGCACTTGGTTAAGTAGATGGATTGCGCACGAATCGCTTCTCATTTATCTGTAGATAATGATTTTACCACATTATAGTGTAATTCTTGAAAAATTGTAATCAGTTCGCTTATTATCTAATGCTGTTTTTAAGTAAATATTGAGTTTTGCTGCTTCCTCATCAAATTCCTCAGCAATAAACTTTTTATGTTGTTGTTAGGTAAATTGATCAAGAACACTCAGCCATGAAATGTATTTGTAGTTAATGTAGGTATGTGCCCCAGTGAGGTACTGGAGTTTGTGTGTTTTATTTGTTCTGTGTAATTTATTCTCTTGTTTCAGATACAATAACTTTCACCTCTTCTTAACTTTATGATAGCTGTGTAAACTTATTAGCAATCAGAAGAACATACACATCTCAAGGGAGAACTTATCCATGATGGTGAACACAGATTTAAGTAGAGAACTCATGGCTGGAACACCTAATCAAATTAACAAAATGACTGAAGACCCAGATGATGCTAGAGCTCCTGAAGCTGGAGTGAGAGCTGCTGAAGTTACAACTGTCCCAAGTGGTCCCAGTGTTATTGTGAAGTCTGCCAGCCAGAGTGTCCCTGACATGATGGTTGACTGCTTGCCAGAGTGGACAGTGCTGGACCTCAAGCAGTTCCTCTCCAATGAACATTCACTCAAACCTGTGAGTATTCCTGCTTTATATTGTGATTTCCTTTACACAAAATGCAGCAGTAGGCTTAGGTATTTCATTCTTAAAAATGAAGAATTTTGAGTTACATGAGTGGGCTTTTTAGTTTTTGGAGCAGCCAGAACAATTAATTAGTATTGTTACACCATTTGAAAGACTGAATTTTTACTTGTTCAATGAATTTCTATGAAATGAACATTAATTTGCATTTTCAGGCTGTTAAGGAGCAACGGTTGATATACAGTGGCCACCTCATGACAGATGACAATCTTTTGACCTCCTCATTGAAGCACGCAAGCAGCATGGATGGTCGCTTTGTCCTGCACCTCGTGTGTGCTCCTTCAAGGATACCCAAACCTGATGGATCCCTACCCTATGTCACTCCTACCAGTCCCAGTGCTGTTGCCAATACAAGTACAAGCAGCAGTCACCCCATCAACAACCCTTTGGCTTCTAGCAGCACAAGTAATTTTGTTGGGTTTTTATTGATCAAGGGTGTTTTGTATGTAATTTGCTTATGCTCCAAAAAATTTATTCAGCAATATTAGTGTGTACATTGGCAATGTTTTATGTAGTGGTTCGTGTTTTAGCAAAGACATGTTTATTAAATGTTATTCATATTTAAAATCATTGAAAGAATTCACTGATTTACTAGCTTTGTTCCTCTACCAAAGATTAGATGCCTACTAACAGTTTATCATGACAAACAGGGTTGAGGTATTGCTTCATTAGGTTCTCTTAAAAAATTATTCTACTGCAGTTGAAAGTCCCTTTGCAACTCCCTTGTAACTGAAAGTTAATCTGTAACACCTGTGTTATGTTAAGGTTATTTTTGCAGTAAGAACTGATTGTCTTCTTTTTGTTGAGATTAATTGTATTAATAAATGTTGCACTACATACATGTATCAATGCATTTTTGAAAATGTATTAGTTTGTTTAAAATTAGACCACATTTATTTATTCAAGTTACTTGTTTACTTCAAAAGCCTCCTAAAATATTATATCTGACAAATCAATATCATTAATACTTTTTAGTATCTAAGTGTGCTTGCTTAGAAATACAAGGGATCAGAGTCTTGAATTTGTTGCCTTAGTTTTCATGTGATTTATGTGCGTTTGTTATGCAGGTGGGTTGAGACAACGTGGCAGCTCTGCACAGCCTAGCGTTGAAGACAGGGTGCACCTCGGGGGGACTGACATGCCTATGGTGGATGTCAGGGCCCAGGCTGAAGCATACAAGCAATATTATGAAACATATATGAGATCCTACATGGCTTAGTGAGTTGTGCTATATAACTTTAAGCATCATAGTTGTGTGTGACTGCAGTGCACCAGTGTGCTTTACAGTAAATTTACACTCTATCAGTAAAATGTGTAAGAGCAGAAATTTTGTTTTCATCATGTTAACTCATTCGCTGCTGATTCTGAGTTGTTTCGTCAGCTGGAGTTATTATTTGTTACGAATTCAAAACGTTTGGCTTTAGTAATAATTTTATATTTTAGTATTTCATCTTTCTTATTGTAGAAATAAGGTAAAACATCGTAGGGAAGAAGCAAAATGTGCTAATCATCATTGACATCTAACGCGAGTGCAGTTATTGTATCAAGCTTGAATGTTGAATTAAATAACTTACAACTGTTTCAAATATTTAACCTTTTGAAATAGCTTGCACACTATGCTCATTTTGAGCATGTAGACTTATGACATATGACGATATATGTGTTTTTACGTTGATGCATCTTATGACGTTGATGCATCTTATGACGAGTTGATGCATGCCCTGACGTGTTGGTGCTCAGTCTCCAGAGCGCCGGTGTGTCAGTGAACACTGCCGACCCAAGTCTGATGGCTGCATGGCGACAGCAGCTGCTGGCTTTGCCTGAGCAGCTACCTGCTGCTCCTGCTTCCCTTGCTCCAGATGTACCTGAGCAGCAGCAGCAGCCGCCGCCCCGTGAGGCGCAACCTCCACAGCCTCAATTGAATGGTGAGGCTGTAGTGGTAATAATTTGAAACTAGGCAGTTCCCGTGGAAATTTCAGGATCTGAATTTAACTAATTTGAAATTATGAAGATTTTCGACGAATTATCGTGTTTTAAATGAATATTTTTCATTAATATATGCAGAACTTCTTTTCTGTATCTTATCGACCGATAACATGGCCCAGATAGTACTCATTGAAATTCCTTGATTTAAGTGATAAAATTATGGATTGATGAAATCAAAAATATTTTTCAGGTTTTACCCGAGGTACTATCAGAATCTGAATATTTTTTAAGAATACATACAGAACTTCCATTCTGTATCTTGTCCACCGATAACATCGCCGTTGAAGAAAAGAAAATTAATAACGGAGAAAATGGAGTATTTTATAGGGATGCGGTTCCTATGGTATCCACAATACAATGCTTATAATACATGCATCCCCGTTCTGATTTCAGTTTAATAATTTTTGTTCACCAATAGATATTAAGTAATGGGACGGACACACACAGATAGAGACAGAGAGCGAGAGATAAAGATACTGTCTATTTTATACTCGTATGTAGATAATTGAAGCTACTGTGGTACATACTATCTGTTAACTTTAGGCTTCACGAGAACTTATAATCTACATGTTTTTTTTAGAATTGTATGTTCTTTAGATCCCTTCTCAATTTTTCAGTTGACGAGCTGCAATTCGTTGATGAAGACGCCGTTCCGCACGACTGGCTGGACTCTCTATACATCTTCGTCCGATTTGGCATCCTGGTTTTCTTTGTTTATTTTTACTCGTCATTTTATCGCTTCTTCATCATCATCACAGTTGGAGTGCTGTTTTATCTGTGAGTATTGGCCAGAATAGTAACCTCAATGTGTTATATGTGTGTTCTGACGCGCCTTCAAAAAACTTTTTGTAACAACGAAAAGGTTTGTCACCAATTTTGACTCATGAATTAGCGGTTTCCTGAATTATTTTATTCTTCAAGTTGACATTTTTCTTCAAAATTGTGATTGTTGTTGCATGAAAAGGTGCACTTGTATTTGAACTGTGACTTCAAGCATCTGCTTCAAAACACATCATTTTTAAATAGATAGGAGGATGTAAATAAAGGTGTTCTTCGAATTGGGATTTACTGTGCGCATAGAATAGCGATTCGAACGTACGTAGGGGCAATTTTTCAAATTAACAGAAATCTTGAAAAAAACATGGTATGCGATTTACTTTTTCATACCTTCAACAAATCAGACAGAAAATAGGGGATTTTAGTAAAGTGACGATAGCAACACTAGATCATTCTCCACAGTTACCAGCTGATTACATAAAACTGTTCAAGTTACTGGAAATTTATGCACATTTTTTTATTAGACAGCTGTCATGTTCACCTAACTGGCTAGGTTTTGAGTCTGTTTGGAATGAGTACACCTACTGAAAACTGCAATATCATTCAGTAGGTGTACTCAATGTCGGGAAATAGTTTTGATTTGTGTAGTACCTCTACCGTGAAACATGAACGTAAATAGTGTGTTTTCTCTCTCGTAAATTCAATTGATCTTTTCAGTTACCGCGTGGGTTGGTTCCGCACGATTGCGTTGCCTGTGGAAGAAGTGCGGCCTCGTCAGGTGATGCAGCAGCAGCAGGTACAGGAACCGTTACCGCATCGAGAACCTCATCCCACACCTGCCCGACCAGGTGTACGCGATGCTTCTGATCAAAACAATACTAGTACCAGTAGTTCTAGCATGGCGTCTAGCAGTGCCGGTAGTTCTAGCGTGGCGTCTACTAGTGCCGGTAGTTCTAGCGTGGCGTCTACCAGTGCCGGTAGTTCTAGCGTGGCGTCTACCAGTGCCGGTAGTTCTAGCGTGGCGTCTACTAGTGCCGGTAGTTCTAGCGTGGCGTCTACTAGTGCCGGTAGTTCTAGCGTGGCGTCTACTAGTGCCGATACAGCCGCTGCAGGTACCAGCGCGAGTGATGCAATTGCTGCTTCCGCAATTCCTAGTGATTTCCCTCATGCAGCTGCTACGATGTCTAGTCCTAGTACTGCACCTGCCAACGCGAGTAAAACAGAAGATGCTGGCAGTTTTCGAGCAGACTCCACTACTTCTGAAAGAGAAACTGCCAGTAGCCAGAGTACTACCTCTACTAACGTAGAGGCTGAGTCCGTCAGCGCAGCAACGGAGTCTCAGGGAGGGCTCAATAACGACCCTCCTATTGAAGCTGTTACTCCTGCAGCTACTGGTATTTCAACTGATTCTGCTACTGAAGAGGGAGCCACGGCTCCGCCTCCAGCTGCTTCGTTTCTCACTCTCTCGTGGACGTTCATCACAGCCCTCCTGACGTCACTAGTACCAGATCAGCAGCAGATACTCTAATTTGTTAGCGTTTCAGACAATTTCTCTTTTCTAATTTACAACTTCAACGTGTGCATATAGGGGACCGCCTGTATAAAAATTACTAGTCTCTGCGACTTGAAATTTTGAACTCTTAATTGATGTTCTTGTACAATAGTGCTTCGAAATTTCATTCAGTTTCGGCCATCTTTTGATGGTTGAAGCAACTTCTATATATTTTTTGCCTGCATCGAAGCGTTTTTGAATAACAATGTGGGTATATAGTCAGCCTATATCATTGATCTGTATATTTTTTCTATTCTTCTAGTTTTAGGAACCGATAACAGCGAAGCTCTTCGAATGAGTAACTGGGACTCTGTCACTGAGCTAACTACAAGCAAGCTTGTAGAGTTTTGTAGCAAAATTTTGGACTCACCGTAATTACCTAGTTACTAGATTAGTTTTCAAGTGTTTTTGTTTCTTGTTACTGCACTGAACCAGTCACGTTCCATCTGGGAATTAATTTAAAGAATTTATTGATTTTATTAGAAGTGCTTGATATTTCACTTCGGCGATAATATTTGTTTAATGGTTGAAAGCTAATAACAGTGATGATTATTTTTCGTTCATCATTATATATGCTGATAAATAACCGGTAACTATTATATCTGACCGCTAATGATGCTTTTATGCAGCACGTTGATGGATGGTTCCAACGTGTTGGTGCATAAGGGATGTAAAATACGTATTTTTTCTTTGTACACACGAAGGCTTTTCCCATCGGCTGACGGCAACTGCAACATCATTTAGCAGTATCTAATGTAGGTTAGTTTTCTTAGTTTTTCATTTTACATCTGAGGAACTGGCTTTGTTTAATAACGACATCCTACATAGATGTTACATTTGGTTTGTTTTATTTCATTTTGTCTTGTGTTAGACTATCTTTATTTGCATAAGCGCCTTATTGAATCTTTGAAGACCCTGGTATTTTGAAAATCATGTCAGGTCGCATCATGAGTTCTGTAAGTTTCTTCAATTCATTGTAAAGGTTTATTTGAACATAATAAGGTAAATTTTTATCTTGTACGCGATTTCTAAATTTTTCAACAATCTCGGTCTTTTGATCCACCAGTGTTCTGATGTTTATAAAATACTTCTTCTCGAATCAGAGAAGTATTTCTGCGTATTTTCGACTTCGTCTCCGAAATGCAAGGATTTTTGCCAGAGAGAGCTGTCTATACTGTGGAAAAAGTAAAAATTAGATGAACAATTTCTAAAGAGTAGAACAGATTGGACAAAATGTTTCCCGGGCGAAAGCCTGAGGCTTTGCGTCACTAGTCCTGTATGTGGGTGCGCAGTGTCTTGATGCTAGAAAATCCCTTTGCGATTAGTTATAGCTGAACGCTTCATTGCTACAACTCTGTGAAGCCTTTGCAGTGGGTCATAATTTAGCTCTAATCGTCTACCTTGTAATACCTAATTCCTCTCATAACCTATCCGAAAATTAGCCGTCTTTATTGAGTGGAGTTTCCAAGCGAGCTAAGCATCTCCATCCATGTGGTTTCTACTACGTGAAAACCTTTGCATAAATTGTTCAGTGAAACATCCAAATTGCAGCCTCAAAGGGTTAAGCTTTAAATTGTAAGATGTAAAGTTACGTGGTTTAATTAGGTAAAGTGTATTTATTACATTGTGCTCACGACGTATATGAAGAGAAAATGAATGGGTTGATCTATTACTGAGATGGGGGAACGTACATTATCTTCAATGGTTCCGTGTTTTTTTTTTTTTGAAAACCCGATTCAGTATAGTTTAGGCGTTAAAATTTTTGCATTCTAGCAAAAGTAATTACGAATAGGTCGTGCGTGTCATTATTGTCCTTGTAATCTACTTATGTGTCGAAATGTCGAGGCTTATTGTACAGATTTAAGCGCACCTGTAAGCGCGGTACTTTTGGCTACTTTTATGTTGTCTCCCTTAAAATCATCCATAAAACAATTGTGTTTAAATCATCTTGGCGCATATTTGATATCTGTACTGTGCTATACATTACATAATATTGTTCTATACAGTACTTGGTTTTGCATTCTACAGTACTTCGTATTGTGCCACACAGTACCAGTTGGCTTGTTCAACCTGCAGAGGTCATTCTTTCTAAGAAAATCTTGTTTGTTATGCGTCATCGTGTGAGATTGGTTTAACATTAACCCTCTTGATAATAGTCTTGTACAGTGAATTCAATGTATTTATTATTATACTCTTGAAGAAATGATCACTATTGCAAAAGGAAAATTTAAGGAAGGTTTGTTGTGAAACATGGAACTTCTTGTCATTGTTTTTTATTTGAATTTCAGTTAGTGGGTGGCAGATAAGCAACACCGCATCATCGAAAAAAAAAAATTCTTAAAAAAAAAGTTGTGTGTGTTGATATGAGCGAAATTATTCAAGAGCTCAAGTTTAGCGAACCTAATGTAATTTTCACATTAGTTTCTGGATTACTATTGTGCTTCTTAATTTTGACCATATTCATGAATTTTCGTGGAGGCAAAACGCAGAATTTTCTTCTATGTTTTAATTTTCTTCATTCTAACTTGAAGACTTGACTTCCGAAACTGATCTCCACTTCTAACATCTTTACGGGAGTTTCCAGGATTTTAAATTTATAATTTGTAACTGTTACTATAGATTCTAGTCCAATTTTGTTTTATACTTGAATGATATAGTTTCTTGATGAAGCACTATGTATATCAAAGTTTTGCTTAGCATTTGTTGTGTAGTATTTTAGTTTTAGCTCTCGTTCTCAGTATGTTGCTCTTGTTACCATGAATGGAAGATTAAAAAGAGGCGGTGAAATACCTGATAATTATTTAGAACAAACTGTTCGTTACCTTAAATTAAAGGATTGACCGGATATGTACCATGTGCAAGGTATGGGACAGTTTTGAAGAGACCATTGCAGCGTAGAGGCTTCAGTTGGAGAGGTTAACGATAGGTATTCGAGCGCGTTATTTTGACAGTTTTGTGTGGTGCCCAAAATTAGGGATATGATTATCATTTAAGCGGAGGATAAATTTAATAAATGACTATGTTTAATGGAAATTACTGGATTTAGAGAGAAAGCATTGTGGAAGTTACAATAATGGGGATCAATTATAAGAAAATTGTTAAATCGTGTAGATAATTAGGATCAAGGTACTGTAAAGTATGCGTAACTGAAGAACGTTGCGATGATTAGGCTTGGTGGATTGAGATCAATATATGCTTTGAAAACTCTGGTGTGTGGGAAACAATAATTGAAAAGTTTGCAGCTGTTGTACAGAAAACAGATGGCTGAAACCGTTTCGAGCACAGGAGCTTTCTGATCGACTAGGTTTCAATGCCAGGTGTCATTTAGACGATTCCCAAAATGATGAGTGAGATTAAACAAGTACGACCCAGTATTTAGCTGAATCAAGAAGCATTTCGTTACAAGAGACATTTTCTGTGTACGGATGATAAACAGACATCTACGTTGACCTGCATGGGAAAAAATTTGTACGAACGTGAAACAGAATTGTAGCATTTTAGGTTAATCTGCATGAATGCATGCCTTGCAGTATCTTTTCCCACTTCAAGAAAGAAACCTTCATGTTTGCCGAGCAACGACCTTTTATTGACCGAGTAAATAATGAACTTCGTACTTGTAGGCCGATCTGTATGAATAGAGCAATATTGGTCACTTAGGTGCTCCCATATCGACAAATGACCGGTATTACAGGAACTGATATGTCGCCTACTGTTTGCCAGTGTTTGCGTGGCCACCACATCGTTTTGCTAACTTGTCGACATATTGTGTGTTTATTTTTGAAAGTTTTTTTCGATTTCTCGTATACTTTGAAAGTGGCTTTTATTTTTTGTGTGTTTATATAAACTTGTGCTGTACCCGTGTATGAAAAAATTTATTCCGATTGAACCTAGAAAATTCAGCATTTGTTGCTATCGCTAGAGTAACTTCGGTCTCCGTGTTATTGATCGTTATTTTGTCGCTTCGTATCCAACTTTAGCTCTTGAAGAACAGGTAAGTTTAGAAATGATGGGAAACTAATATTACACCTATGCACGAGTAAATTTAACAAACTTTAATTCAAAGAATGGACGTTGTGTACAAGGTGGTCTTTGTAACCTAAACGTCGTTTTCAACATAAAAGTAGTTTGATGTTTAAGACCCATAATGTGTGTACGATTTTCCTATATTTTTTCTCAAGTTTCTAATTGGTGAGCCACATTTGTTAATGCTCTGCACTGTAGAACGAAACGGCCGTTAAAGTGTTGCCATACTGGCAAATTTTCGTTTATACTTAGCCTTATTGAGTCTAAATACTTCCTGCAAAGTCTTGTTGCTTATATCCCTCATATAACAAGTGGATCTAAAGTTGCCCATTACTACATATGTTTCGACTTGGAATTCGTGTGTATAATCCTTTCTAAATGTTAATTATGATGGAGATTACTTGAGTTGATTATGTAGGGCAGTGTGTTGTATTCTAAAATTAATTCTGATGTAAATGCAACGCGTATATATTTTCCGGAAGCATGTTGCGTTTCTTTAGCCTTGTATCTTCTACCAGGATAGTTTTTACCTCAAGTCTTTCACTTACTGTAAGACATCCTCAATGGCTTAAGCTTCTTCTTTATGATCGCTAGAACTTAAACTCACATCATATATAAATTATCGACCTCTATTGGTTACTGCGTGCTCAATTTGTAATAAAATTTTTTGAATAATCTCCTGGTTCTGGTTTTGATCGTGCACTGATTTCACCATAACTTTTCTGAACGTAAATATTGTGTAGCCTCAGCTGAGACAATATTGTATTTAACAGGTGATAGGAATTCTTGATGTACCTTAGTAATCATCGTACTCTTATCAATTTGTTCTCATCTTATGTAATTTTCCTCGAATAATTACGTATATTTGTTTCATTCAGGAACTAAAATCCCTGCTGTTGACCACCGTAGGTATAAAGTAACTTGTAATCTTTTCTCATGTCATGTACCCTAAGGGCATGCGCAACCCATCTTGAAGCATGGTACTGGTGAAGGTTCTTTTTGGACATTGAGGTCCTATTATGAGTGCTATGTAAAATGAGCCTACCAGTTACATCACAATATTGAGAACTTTGTTACTTGCTCCCTTTTCTCAACGATGCATGACCCTAAAAATTTAACAAATGTCTCTTGGTACCGTGCATCACTGTTGAGATCGCGTGTATTGTGTAGCTTCGTTGGTTAAACCAGGAATATAATAATTATTATAACAATGTCATTTTAAGGGACACCAGCTCAAACACAGTCGCCTTTGTGATTATTGTTTAATGGTTGTTGTTTGGGCATCGTTTCATGTGATTTGCGAGGTGCAACTGAAGTTATTAATGGTCCATATATATGATGTGTTCTAAGTAATAAATTATGCATTGTATGAGATATCTCGGTATCGGACTATTTGCAAACGTTAAGAGAATATTTACATTGCAATAATGTATCATCTGAAGATTGTGTTGAAGTGGGGTTATCCTTCTACCGATAATGTTAACTTGTTCCCCCTCGTACAATACGTAGTATGTATTCTCGATCTCCATTCAATGAAGTAGTGGTGCCTGTCAGTGTCACTTAAACTACGCACTGAAATCCTTAGCTATTATAGTTGTTCCAGGAGACTCTAATGGGATTGGTTTTGTAGTTAAGAATGATCCCTTTTCTGCCAATTAACTTTCTCTCTTGTGGTAGGAAGCGAACGTTTTATTCAACCAAATTTTTTTATGCTTAATTATCTCTGACCTGCATGGCATTTCATGCATATCAAAATGAAATAAGATAGTGTGAAATTCGAAATGCAGTACCTTTCGGGATGCAAAAGTCGAAGGTAGAACCCTTGCTCTATTCCTCTGGAAGAACTGATTGAGTAAGGTCGAAGTGGAAGCATTTGGTCATTACTTGATGTTCGGATGGTATAACTGAGGAAAAGCATCGCTTTATAAAAGCGTTTTTCATTTATAAGAGCGTGTTTTTGCAGGTGACAAAGGCATTCGTCCGTATTCTATATACCTGCTCTACTGAAAGTTATGACCAAGTAGATGAACTTTGACTCAAAGAAATTATTTATTGTATTTTCCTCGATTCGATTTTACGCATTCTGGAATTAAATCCTAAGCTTAACTCTGGAAATGTGCAGACAGTTGAATGCTTTAGTTTTCAACTTGTTTCTTAAAAGAAACTATTTAATTCATTTATGATTCCATCACTGAAGTTAATGGGTGGATCGTCAGTTGATTTTCATAGTCTATTTATCTATGGCCAGACATGACACACTAATAATTAATATTTTCGGTTGCTAGATGTGCATTGTACCTGAATTAATTCAGTGAACAGAACTCTGTTATCTGGGAGCATAAATTAGGTCATAATGCACTTCATAGAAAGCTATTATTATTCTTATGCGAGTTATTTCAAAATGTCAACTCCGCTCGCAACAAACGTTTTACTCCTAATAAGCCCGAAATATATATATGATTCATTTTTGAAGAATTCATTTCAGTCTAATTTTAAGCGATAACTCTTTTTTCAGATAATGGTAGTAGAATATGGAATATTAAGTCTCAATAAATTCATGTCAACGTCGTCAGAATCACCCTCAATTTAAATGAGCGATTAAACGTTTTACGGGAACTACAAAGTGAATAGCTTGATACTTTTAAATGTGTTTTCTGCAAACCGGTAAAAATTTAATTGTAGGAACTCAAATAAATACTTTTTGTGATCAAAGTTCATCTGAACGTATTCCTTTTTACGAATTTAGGAAAGGAAAAGATTGAAGTTCCTATTGAGTGGCGAATAATGGAAATGTAGAGATAAATTACTCCTGATGAAAGGGTAAGGGTTTAAGTGGTCATTATTGTGTAAGACAAACATATGAATTTTAGATTGTTGCCATAGGAGGTCTTGTATCACAAGTAAATATCTGTTCGAGAGCTTGAGTTGTGCCAGGAAAGAATGAAATATAGAAAAAAAGAAGGCTGTGCCTTTGCAGTGCCTGGATGCCTGAAGACTTGCACATTCGCTTGCGGGCACTTTTTATGACTTTGTTAAACGTTTCAATTTAGCAAAGATACCACTTTTAACACTACATGGGGACAATTATAATGATGAATTATCAAAATTTTTATTTTCTTGCATAAAACTTACATTGAAATGAGTTCTAAAAACCTTAAGTAATAAATACAATAGCGAAGCATGAATCACCCAACACTATCCTCGGTCCAGGATTATACATCACCTTCTATTAATTATGCGCAAGTATGTTGTAGATAAATCTAAAATAATACTTTAAAATTTAATCTTTAAAAATATTTGTATTTATTAGCCAATATCAAAACAAAAAATATATCAACAATCAGTTTACTATTTTGTCTCACAAAAAAGTAACTGACGTGAACGCGAAGCTGTCTTCTTTCCTCTTTCAGTCTGATCGATTTCTACCTGGCTTGCCATTGGTGGCAAGTGTATGAGCGTTTCTCTCATTGGTGCAATGCGCCTGCGAAAACAAAACCATTTTGTAAACAAACAGTTCAGCTGACAGACGCCGGAACACCGATCAATGGCATCTTTAAGAATTTTTCAAGTGTGTTAATGGAGGTGTATTCTAGTGACCGATATATTGCACCTATGACTGACACTACAGACGGGGGTGATGTGCCTGTTGACCCGTCACAAGATCCCCAAGAGGGGCGAAAATTTTCGCAACTGGGAAACGGTGTTGGTGACGAGGGTGAACTTGCGTGTTCGACCCAAGAAAATCATTTTAATTTTCAGCACCAGGAAAACCGTAAAGAAGAAACTGTATCTGAAGTAATGAAATTGCATGGTGCTCAAAATGATGGAGATTCTGTGCCTGAAAATATACCCGCGTCGCCTCTGCAACATGCTAAGTTATCTCCAGCAGTGCCACAAAGTCTTCCTGATGCTAATGTCCTCCAAAATTTTTCTGATAAACAGAATGATATTGAAAATCGTTCACCGAGTGTGAGGCTTGAACGCAACACAGAAGAATCTCATCATCTTACTCCACAGTCTCACTGTGAGTCTCCTCAACATTCTCAGAGTTTGCAGGAGGACCAAAATTGTCATCAACGGAGTATGCAAGATGATCCATGCCTTCCTCAGCAAGCAATGCAAGATGATCCAAACCTTTCTCAACAGACACTGCAAGATGACTCACGTGTTGCACTCCGAGGAAGGCAAGACTGCCAGAGTCATATGCAACATGATATGCAAGATGCCCAGAATCATTCTGAGCCAAGAATGCAAGATGACTCAAATCATACACAAAAAGTTTCAAACCATCAGCAAATTAGTATGAATCAAGATGAACATGCAAATTCTATGGTGAATAATTTTCCACCAACTAGTTTGCAGAATCCTCATTCATATTCTCAAGAAATGGCTTCACATCAACCAGAAAATACTACCAATCATGCTATGTTTTCTGATACACTGGCATCTCTTGCTTCTGCTTCATCAATAGGGGGAGAAGGAAATCCTGCCCATAATTGCAATGAGCAGTTATCTCTATCAGAGCATCACAATCATTCTCTGTCGCATTTAAATCTGCCTCCTCCTGTTTTGCCTAGCAATGGGAGCATGTCATCAATGGTCTCTCCTTCCTCTTCAACAAATCCCTTAGCTAATGCAATTAGAGATTATTGTGACACATTATCAAACATGCGCCCACAAAACTGCGATTCCTTGTCAAATCAAAATCCTCCTTATCAAGATAATGGTCATTGTTCAACAGCTTCAGACATGCATCCATCACACTCACGTCCTAATTCAGTTTATGATTTTGATCCTAGTGCAACTAGTAGTAATGATTTATCAATGGTGAATATGGACAACAATGCTATGATGAATTCTCAAAATCAGTCACAGTTGCAACAGCCTTTACAACAAGATAGGCAGAATCAGGATGTGCCTGGAAAATCCCTTTTTCCTATGATACCATTGGACAGATGTGAGAATTTCAGTAACAAAAGAGATGATGTATTATCACATTTGAACTCAATCAATCACTTGCAGCAGCACAATGACCAGTCCAACAGCATGAATAATGCTCTGAGTGGTATGTCTGGGAATGATTCCTTAAACCAATCATATGAGAGTTCTCTCTCAGTTTCATCATCAGAATTTCCCAACACTGCCACATGCTATGATCCCATGTTGATGAGAAGAGGAAGAGGCAGACCAAGAGGAAGCAAGAATGGTACTGGCATGGGGAGAGGGAAAAGCTCCTATGGACGAGGTGGTTACAGGTTCAGCAGTGCAGACGATAGAACTTGTACTGCTTATGATTTGCGGCACATCCCTGACCCTTTCGGAACTGCAAGAAGAGGTCGTCCCAGAAGTCGGTTCATTGTAGATCTTGGTGAGCAGAACCATGAAGCCTGGACCAAAGCTCGACTTGATTTGAATGTTTCTGATGCTGAACTTACTACTCTGCTTCTTAGCCTGTGAGTATTATTATACATTTATTATATGATCAAACTTAGAAGCAAAGGATTGTTTTGAAAATATATTTGATGCCTTTATGTGGGTAAAATTATAAATATTATTGCTATTGATGAGATTACAATAAGGAAGTTGATCGCAGTTGAATGTTTTTAGCTAGGTAAATACAGTAAATAACATTTGTATTGCAAATTATATTACAGGTTATCTATGTCTAGTCACATGGCTTTCATAGATGTACTTACAGTAATGCACCATTAATGTGTTTCCTGTGATGCAACCCACCAATGGCTCCCACTGTGATTTCAGTTGCTGTGATGGGTCCCTTGAGTTAAAATAAATTTATAAGTTGCTTTTACTGGTATGCTATAAAATTTCCAGGGGCAAGTAATTACCACATCAGACAAAAATCTGGACAATACTAATGAAGTTTTGCTACAAAAAGATTGAATTGTGTGTGCAGGTGTTAATGCAGCACTTACAATGTGTCCAAGAAATCATGATTAGTGTGAAAAAATTTAAATCAATAAGAACCAGAAACATAATGTTTGGTTTATTGGTTTTCTGTACACTGTAGTTGTACCTGAGGGATTTGCCTTGCACTTTATCATTGGGTCTTGGCACTCCTTTGGAAATGTGAGACTCTTAAATATGACTCCATAAGAGATATCATAAATACTCATAACTGGACCAGTGATATTTTTTGTGTTGTTTGTATGTATTGCTGGTGAGGGAAATCTATCATTTTTTATTTTCTGTCTTTCTCACAGAGGATATCAGTTCATAGTGCAAATGACATTTTGCATGTATTTTTTCTGTTTCCCCACTTTTTACATCACCTTTTTGTCTCTGTCAAGGTACCAATCTTTAATCAGGCTAATTTTTGTTGGCTGTATCACATAGTGTATTGTAAGACTGGAATATTTGTCATTATAGTGCCATGAATATTAAACCTTTGGTAAATTTTATTATGATGATGCTTTTAAATATTTTTGCATTGTTTGTACTACAACAGTAATATGTCTGCCAAAAAAATCAGCATGATGTTCCTACTGCTAATAATGTAAGCATAATTTAATTATTTTCCATGTTACGTGGGAGTGATGTACAGCAGTGGAGGGTTAATTGAGGACAATGATTCAAACCAGATTATGATATTTTATACAGGAAATATATTTTATCACATGAAGTTGATATTATAACAATATATTGTCAAATACTCATTATTAATATAGACTAAAACCACACTAATTTATTTGTTACCAAATCAATCATGATTTATGGAATGGGCATTTATATTGGTTTCATTTTATCTATGGTTGAATATATGTAGTATTTTATTTTTTTCAGTTTGGAAACTAGAATTAAGCAAAGTATTATTGTTTTGTTAGAGTGTTAAGTCATATTGCAAGAGCTTATCCTATTGTAAATTATTATACTAGGTCCATGGCAGGAGTAGAACATATTAATTTCCCCCATTGTGTGGATTAAAAATTGTTTATTACTCAAATTATATGTGGGGCACTTTAAAATTGATCAAATTCAGTATTTAATGGTTAGTAAGCATGAAAGGCGAAAGTTTTAAATGACTAGAGCTTAGGAAATGGATTTTGTTAAAAATGTTTATTATATAAAAAGCTTAATTTTAATAATGTCTTGAAATGTTACTGAATATGTTTCAAGTCAAAATAAAATCCTTGATTTTATTTCATGTACACTAATCCAACATATTTAGTTTTTTATTCACTAAATCATTATTTGTTGTGGAAGATGCTTGAGGACATGTTTTATTTAGAATTTTAATAGATTCATGAAAAATAGTCCAGATGTTGTTAGGAATGAAGAATGAGGCAGAAATTTTGCAAAAGCTTAGAAATGAACTCAAGCAACATGGCTAATATTCTGTGGGGCATGAAGGTGATTCATATTTTTTTAGGGTGATTTATATATTATTGGTAAATCAAATAATTTGGGTGGTTTAAATATTTCAGGTGATCAATATATTGAGGGCAATTTAAATATATAAGGTGATTTGAATATTTATACTGATGTCTGATATGAATAAAATATGCATGCATACTGCTGTTTGTAGATGCTCATCATTTCTACTCCCTCTGGTCTGAAATATTTGCTCCATATCGGTTTTGAAGTTGGTCAGAAATATTTTATGCATACAAGTTTAAACTCTTAAGGAAGGTTTGTTTCAAAGAAAATACTGGTCAACTTAATCATATACTTCATACATTATCAGAATACATTAAATTATAAATATATAAACCAATAAAGAATAGTGTTGACATTAAATAAGAATAAATCTTAGAATATTTACTCAATACTTGTTAATTTATCCTTTTATTCTTGTGAGATCTTGATTGAATTCCTTTTCTTCCAAACTATATTTTTGACAAATGTAGTATGTAATTGTTGCTACTGTCAGCCAAAAATAATTTGTTCCAATGATTGCTGGAAAGTAAGGAAACTATTGTTCAATTCTGATCTCTGAAATTTTTTACTGCTTCAATTTAATTATCAATATTAATTGGAGCTTTTTGGTGCTGAAGGGATTAGATTGCATTGAAATGACCTAGGTCAAGTGCATTCAGGTCTGGAGTGTTTGGAGGCTGATTAATGTTTCAGCTTTCAAGCTTCAGATCTCTCCAGTAGAGCCTGTAATACTGCTCTTTGTTCAGAATCAGTTGGATCTTTTGTGTGTCATTTATGAGTGCACTTTGCATTAACATCATCTTGACTTTCCATAGTTATTAATTCACTGTGTGTAGTTAAAGAAAAATTTAAAAATCCAGGAAAGAAAGAGACAATTATATCCACCATAGCCACTTGTTTATCTTGATGATAAAATTCTAGTTGAACACACTTCAAACAACCTTTTATCTCATAAAAGTTAAAAGTTATTCAGTAAAAACTACAATGCTGACACTAGAATAGAATAGAATGAGGCTATAGGAATGAACCTTCTGGCCCATTCTTGGGTCAGATAATTACTTCGATAATTATTCGGTTGTTTACCCAAGTCCCATGCCGTATTTCTAGCTGCGTCAACCATGTCGGCAGTGGGATAGTTATCTACTAGTGCACCAAATATTTCAGACTTGAGGGAGTATTGAGATTTTATGAGAAATAAGATTAGCACTAAATAATGAGTACTTTACCAATAGTGTTTTTTGTAGCCTTTCATATTTATTTCATTCCTCTGGGGCTATCTGCTTGTTTTAAATGGCATAATGATTTTTAATATTGTATAGATAATTTTAATATTGTATAGATATTTTTCTTAACTCCTTTTTTTCATTTCAGGTTGGAATCTCGTAGGGACTTGGAAGACACAGCAGATTCAGACACCATGCTCGGGCTCATCAGTTCGGAGTATAGCAAATGGAAAGAAAAGTTTGCATCACAAGTGTCGATGCTGAGCCACTTTGCCTCCATACACAACACCAACTGCTGCACCTGCCTTGGCATCAAGTAATTTTCTAATATTACTATTATGGTCACCTTAACCATTAGACTCAATTTTTTCCAATTGTTTTTGTAGTTTAGAGGCATGAATTAATATTGCATCAATATTTTTGTGTGAAATTATTAGTAGTCATTCCATGTTCTAAATGTAGGAAACATGTGCACAAATATGTATTATCATTGGTTTTTTGACAGAATTTAAATTCCTGTTTGTTTGGTGTTTGTTTACTGCATTTACACTGAAATAGGTTGGCAATGTGTTGTATGTGATATGGTAACACAAGCAGCCCTTGTGTATTTTATTTTGGGAGATTTGTTTACATTTTTATGGTTGAAGTGGGTGGCACCCTTTTAAATGTGCATTTGTCATAGAAAATGTTTTATTATGTAGTTGAAGCAAGTCCCGTAACTAGCCTCTTATTAGTGAGTAAATATGATGGCAGAATTAAGGTAAGAATAAATATTATGGCAAAGTTACGGGAAGGGTGAATATTATGGTAGTAGTAAAATTGGGTATATATTTCGATGCAGAATACATAGTTCACTGCCCAAGAATACTATTTAATTTTTCTGTGGCTTTTATTCACCTTAATGGTGTAGAGTTATGTTTTATTCATTCTATGCCTCATGAGGTTTTGTTTATTAAATTATGTTATAGAGCACTTAGGGTCTTAGAGATCCTTAGGAGAAGTGAGATTTGAGAGCAGGTCAGATGGGACACGATTTCTAAGTCTGTCCTCCATGAACCTCATCAAATCACCTGTCTGAATCATCCATCAGTTTTGTCTTCTGTTAGAACCTCACTATTACTATTGATTTCTGCAAGCAGCTATGATGGTAAAACTGTATGCAATCGTATCCTGCGTTCTATAAGTCCTACACCTTCAGATATTCAAGCATGAGATTATCCTTTAGTTTATCTTAGTCACTTCACGCTTCTTGTCGGAAATGAAGTTCTATAAGTCCTACACCTTCAGATATTCAAGCATGAGATTATCCTTTAGTTTATCTTAGTCACTTCACGCTTCTCGTTGGAAATGGATTGTTGAGCACTGTTCAAGGTGTGCAGGTAGTACCTGTGCTTGTCAGTGTACCGTGGTGAGCTATCATTTCTCAATTATATTACCAGCTGCTCTTGTCAAAAGCAGCAATGTTTGTTAAAGGAGTCTGTTACGGGTTTAGTTGTGTAGTTAGGTATCCATTATCTTTCCTTTTCCGCTTCTCTTTCTGCTTTGAGCTACATATCAAGTCAACTCTTGTATGAGTGTCTTTGTTTGTTTATTTATTGTTCTCTCTTCGCGTTTTTGAGTTCTTTTGCATCACATCGACACATGGCAGGCTGCAACAACTGAAGCAATGAAATTTTACCCATCTTGTCACTTCACCTGATGCTTCACTGAGTTTTATTTTGATGATTACCGTAAGTGGGGGAAAACGGTGGTGAAACAATGAATATACTAGTTGTCATGTAATGAGGTAAGACATGGCTTTCCTTTTCCTACTCGCATTCTTCCTCTAGAAAAGCTGGTGTACGTTGCGACCTGTGCTTTTGTGTGCTCTGCATATCTTCCTTGTTGCATTTTTCGTCTCACTGATTTTCTGGTGTTGTTTAGTTACTCTTGTATCCTGCATATACAGTGGTTACACCTCATATTAAATGATGACAATGTAGAGACCCTATAACAGGTCCTTCACCTTCTATTAATTTTGGAATACTTTTTCAAGAACTTCATTAGATCTTGTAATTTAACGTGTAGTTCTCTGCGCTCTCCCTCTAGAAAGAAGAAGCTCACTCCAGTTGGCACGGGCAAGCGCGGTCGTCCCAGAAAATACCCTCCTCCTGTCGGCTGTGAGTGCATTGTCATTTGCCTGCAACTTTGCTTCACAAATCCGATTTTCGGCTAACACTTTGCTTGTATGTACAGGGGTTGGCAACATAACTTCCTTTTTCAAACCAAAACGCATTTAACCCTTTCACGATCAAATGATTTTCATACTGATCAAAATATTGCGTAAATTACCACTTATCTTTACTAATCTGAGTAATTTTGCCGTAATTTTGAACGAAATATTTAGAAAATGAGACTAAAGGGAATGAGTTTTAAAGTTTGTTTAGGACATATTAACCGAACGGTTACAAAAGAGTTAAAAAAGGAAGTTATGTTGCCGTACCCTGTACTTGGTTTAAGTTCTTGTATTGAAATCCTTCCATTTTGAAAATCCCTTGTAGAAAAACTTCATCAAGGTAAATCTATTATGACATTCAAGGCCGTTTATCTCCTACTGAAATGATACCTTTATTCATTGTTGAAGAACAGAGCAGTCTGAGACATGAGCACGTCTCGGACTGCTTTGTTTTCAACAATGAATAAGGGTATTATTTGAGTAGGAGATCAACGGCCTTGAATGTCATAATAGATTTACCCTGATGAAGTTTTTCTACAAGGGATTTTTAAAATGGAAGGACTTTAATAGAAACGAAATGAAATAGCATCTCTGTTGATTTGTGCACATACGTAGGTGGGCTTTAAAATTATTCATTTTTGGCTTATTTCTGCACAATTGGTAATGGTGCTTTCATCATTACAGATTAATGTGTTGGGGGATAATTACTCACCACAATTACTAACAGCCTCCCTCCTCCTTGTTCTTGAACAAGTTACTCGAGTATTTCCTTTTTCAAAGCTTCCATGCTAAAGTGTAGAATCTTGTTTTAGATTTATAACAGCTTGTAAGGTGTAGTAGGCCTGTTTATATCGATTGCAAAATGTTAAGTAGGGTCTTTGTCAGTAATTTCAGTAGTTTATTTCACTACTGAGCTATAATTGGGCACAGCTTTTATTGCAGATGGACCGGGCATGCAGCGGCCCGACACGATAGATGAAGACGGCAACATCTTCGAGCCTCAGTGCATCCTGAAGGACGGCACCATCGTCAAGGCTGAGCCTCACGACGAAAAGCCCAAGCTTCTGAACGGCGAGGGAGGCTCTGACAGCAGCAACCCTAGCACTGCCAATGGTCCCGTCATGGGCTCCATGAATGCTTTGCCTCCGCGAGCCATGCTTACGCATGAAGAGATGCAAAAGAGAAGAGAGTACTACAGCAACCACAAAAACAAAATAAAGTACGTTTGCCATTACTGTCAGGTACATTTCTATCATAAACCGAACTTTGACTATCACATCAGTAAGCTAGAGAGAGAAGGCAAATGTCGCATTTATGATAAAGTTAACAATCTTTACTTGTGTGAGGCTTGTGGTGAAGGCTTCTCATGGCGGGAAAAGCTTGAAAAGCATCTTCGTCTGGCAGAACAGCATGGTACTCATAATCAGAAAGAGCTTCTCGTATACGGTGACTTTCAGTGCACTATGTGTGGCAAGACGTTTAACAAACGTAATACCTACTTGCAACATATTAAGTGGCACGAAGATAGAGAAGACGTGCCCTGTGTTATATGTGCAACCATGTTCAAGCAGACTGAACTTCGACGCCATCTCATGGAAGCTCACAACAACGACAGTTTGCCTTGCTGTTACTGTGGCAAACTCTTCACTTCACGCAAATACCTCGAAAAGCACGAGCTTGTTCACCAATCAGGTAACTTTCCGTGCCCTGAGTGCGGTAAATGCTTCAGTCAGAAAATGGCTATGCAGCATCATCTTCGTACCCACTCTCTGGACAAAGAATACTCCTGTGAACCTTGTGGGCAAATGTTCACTCAACGACTGGGACTGTGTCACCATTTACGGAAACAATTTGGGCCTGGTGAGTTCAATGAGGAATGCACTGTGTGTTCTACGTATTTCTGCAATGAATATGATCTACAGATTCACAAAAGAAAGATCCACAATATGACAGAGCACATGGAAGAGTTGCCACCTGAAAGTTATTTGCCGCTGAATATGCGCAATCACATGTCACAAGCCGAGCGCAGCAAGCATTACAGCGAAGCCAACAACATGGTCAAGAACATGCTTGGAGCGTCTTTGGGTAATACCATAGATAATTCTATGAATATGACTATGAAGTCAGAAAATGAGGAGCCAATGGATGACTCGCAAGTGCCCAACAGAGAAGGTCAACTGCCCAGCAACCAGGACAGGAACAGCTCCATGAATGACATTATGAGAAACTCGCAGCTGCGCGATAATCTCATGAGGGACAATCGAGACTCGCTCATGAGGGACAATTTGCTGCGTGACGACAGGAACACTATCATGAGAGACGAAGGGCTGGGCGCTAACATGATGCGAGAGAACAATCTAAGGGATGCGCCTGGACACAATGATGATCCTGTCAGGGATAACGCCTTCTCTAGGAATGAGGGAATGAGGAACAATCTCATGCGGGATGAGGAAATGAGAAATCCGTCCTTGAGGAATGGGCCAATGGAGAACGAGTCGATGAGGAATGTGAGCGGCCGCGACGATAGACTGCGTGATGCCAACATGAGTGAGAATCATATGCGCGTTGATGGCATCAGGGATAATCTGAGGGGGAACCTTCGGGAAGAACTTTTGCGTGACAACCCACTCAGGGAGCTTGCCATGAGGAGCGAGAGTTCACTGAGGGATGACGTCATGCGGGATAACCCTATGAGGGACAACAATCCGCTGCTTATGAACGAGCATATGCGCCACATGGTGGAGAGGCGCGAGTTGGATGCTGAAGAACAGGAGCTGCGACTGAACCCAGGTTTGCACAACTTGCACCATCAAAACAATGACGATCAACTCCATGTGCCTCAAGATCTCACTAGAATGGCGTCACAATCTCTCTTGATGAACGACAGCAGGAACAACAACAACGGAGGTGGGGGCATGCCTCAGCAACACATGGCCGAAATGCGGCCATCTGAAGACAGTCCCAGCCGTCTTTCGGACACTCCTGGCGCTGCGAGCGGCGGCAGCAGCCACATGAGTGATCAGATCGGACGCATGGCTGTCGAGAACTTCAACAGAATGACGAGCACGCCAGGTGGATACTTGGCTGAGCACTTGCGCAGGATGGCTGAAAATCAAAGCCGTAGTGGCATGGCGTCTGTCATGTCGGATACTGCTGCCGCTATGATGAGTCATTACGATGACCGTGACTACTCAAGAATAGATAACTTGCGCTCTATGAGTCGTGCCAGTCCCGCTGACCCCATGGCCCGCCTTGGGGACAACTTGTCCCACATGGGGGTAATACGGCCCGCTCAGACCCCGTCCAGCACTCCTCAGTGGCCTCCACACATGCAGAATCATTCTCCTCTCGACGGCATGAACCAGAGTCCTCAGTCTGCCCAGCATACGCTGTATCCACTGCCGTTCTGGCCTTACGACCCTTCTCTACGCCATTACAACCATTAATATCCCCTTCCCAGCTCCTAGTAGTACGACTTTCCGACTTACATGAGGATATGTTATTAAGGTTTCATGACCTTCAGTAACCGGGAATATAATGATAATAATTTCATAACCTTCAGTTACTATTAACATATTTCTATTCTTCAAATTTAATTCGTGCCATTCTGAAGAAGTTGAAAGTTGGAATAGTATTCCATCAATGTTATTCGTTATGAATAGTTTGCAGTTTTATAAAAAATCGTGTAATTTAATGTAATGTTTGAATAAGAAGAGGCACTGCTTACTTACCGTAACCCTGGAGAAAATTACTCGACATTGATTTATATGTCAAGTTATTTCTGTATTAACATAATTTTATTTTGCTCTCCAACAACGAACTTTAATCTAGAGGATTGCAAATCGCATATAATTTTGAAACGCCTCTGCTGGATAACGCTTTTGCCTAGAAAGAGCTCTGCATTCAAGAAAGCATAAATTTGTATGTAATGTATCTAGTTGATATTGAATATTGATGCCAGTGAAAATTGTCGCTGTGGGTGAATCAATTGAATGTTGCGATGGTGTTGTTTGTATAAACTGTGAACATCTGAGAAGAGAGGCGAAGTTGGGGCGTATTGTGCAATATTACTCCTGGCGACTGCGGAGAGCAGTGATATGAATCAAGGTTCCTAACAGAGTAGTTGTGTGTCTAGGGTAGAATTACAGAGGTGTGATCGCTACCACTTGTCTGTCTCTTAAACTGGTTCTCAATCGAGTAGCGGTTATACCGAAAATCCATTTCTGCATCACTAGTCGTAGTGTTATCGTGATCATGGGCACGAGGAGTGGCAGAATTTTATTCGTGATAATCTACTAGAGGAATTTCTGTGGAGATACACAATTGCTAGCGAATGTGTAAATGCTTTTCAGGAGCAAATAAGGGGTCCGATCGGTTGTTTTACTCTACAGAAGTAGTGACTGAAACCAGTCTTATCCATCTTTTCGCCATTTACTTACGGGCAATGTGCTACAAGTGCTCGAGCTCTTCTTTACACACTGGGCATTAGTGCAATAAAATATTTTATTTACCTGGAAACCGTGGATTTATTAATGAATTAAACTATCTAGTCGTTTCTAATCAAGGTTTTGTTAGTGCCAGAAAAATTACTTATTTACGGTGTACAATTTGAATATATTTATCTTAGGGAAAGAAATAGAGGCCCCTGTTTGTTCCTGCAAAGATATGCAGCGATGCGTAGTCTAGAGTAACATACGTCGCAGTGCTGAGTAGACCATGTTTATATATATATACATACATATTCTGCTTAGTAACTAAGAGGCTAAACCTGCGTTACTACTGTATTATAGTAGTATAAAGAAACGAGATAGTCGTAGATTTGTGCCATTGTTGCTTATATGAGTGTCATTTATTGAATGCATTGTCCTAAATCAAGAGACGACTGAATCGATTCAGATTCCTTCTTTGTGACGTGTGAAGATGAGCATCGAGCCGCAATCGCTTCATCGAAATTCATTTTTTTCGTTGCTCTTGTTATTTGTTGTTTAACCTCTTAACTTTTATTGTGTGTCTATTTTGATTTATCCGTATTTAAGATCTTGCAATCCTTGGAAGCTTTACAGCTTCAGGAGCGTGCCCTCCGTGCGGAGGTTTTGGAGCTTTGTTGTCTTTGTATTTCAGGTGAATCTTCTGTTACAGACTTGCTCTGGAGTTGATCTAATTTCAGTTTTCCCAGTGTTCGATATTGATCTTGTTAGTTTTGTAGGGAATTACAATTCCACTATTTGTGTTGCTCAATCTCCTCGTGTGTCCTAAAAAAGTTTTATTTTATTTTAATTCAATTCTGATAAGGATTACAATTAGTAGATTTTTTCGTTTTCTGATCATTTCATGCAATTTATTGTTTAAATCGAAATTAGAAATTGCCTTCATGATATATTTTGAAGTTGATATCAAACTATAAACCTTCAATGATTTAAATAAGTGTTTTGAATCTGTCTAAGTCAGTGGAAGGTGAACCCGATGACTCTTGTTGTATTGATGATCCATTAAGATTTGTGATGTTTTAGTTTTACTTAATTGTGACTGTTTATTGCTCGTATTGGTGTGAGGAATATCGATGGTGCCATATAAGACTTAGCCACGGAGTCCATGTGCATCATCAACTGAATACGCGCGAGTTCTGTACAAATTTTCGGTGTGCCATCCGGAAGAAGTCTTCTACCCACTAATGTCTTCGATGCATTGCCTAGCAAACAGCCATGCGTGTTTGCGCAGCACGCGAGCGTCATAAATCGCTCTCTTACTACCTTCCAGTGTTGTTCATAGCCTACCAGTCAGTTTGCGGCCTCCTGTAGTGTGATAGTTATTGGGTTGTATGCACTTCAACACGTTGTCCAACATTCATAATACTAGAGTCAGTGATATAGAAACGGACACTGGATTTAGGATTATCACTTGTTTTGATATCTCAAAATATATGCCGTGATGACGCCTGACCATGTCATAAGAACTGAGTGACCTTCGATGTTAATCTATGGCGAAAGTGAGACTAGTGACACCTGGACTTGAAACTAATTTACCATACCTACGTTGTGTATATCTTGCGCTTCTTTATCTCTTAAGGCTCTGATCTTGTTAGGTATTTTTCTTGTTGGTATTGTTTGTCTATGCCATTTTTTAGTTTTGCTCCTTGCATTTTGTTAAGTTTTGTTACAGCTAATGCAGTATTTGTTAATCATTTTGAAAGTTATGTTAGCGTTGTTCCCGGCTGTACTCTGACATAGGAGTTCCAGGCTTTATATTTAGCATATCGTATGTATTAGTATTATTCTTTGGTGCTGTGTTCTTCTTGTCAGCAAATCTTTCTATCAAAAGTTGGATGTCTAATCGGCAAACAAAAGGAATGATTTTTTTCTTAATTTGAGAGCATGAAAATGTGTTTGAGAAAACGTTTAATTTAATTTAATTTGTATGCACAGAGTAATCATTTAAGTGTTTTAACTGCAAATATTCAAGATGTCAATGATCAACGAAGATATGTTGTGGAAGCATGGTTCATTATATATAATTAAGGTTTAATCACCTGCTCCTCTGAAGTGAAGCAATGATGAATGTGAAAGTGGAAGAAGAAGGTTGGCTCGAACAGGGAGCGATGGTTTTCTGTCTGTTGACGCAGTTGGTCAAAGTGGCGTCTTAATCTTGAAGCGAGAAAAAAGAGGAGTGAGTCGTAGCAACAGAAATGAAGATGCCATTTAAAAGGAAGATTCATCAACCACTGTCCTGAAAAAGAGAAAATGATATATAACGAGACTATTGACGCACGGTCTGCAGATTCTACAGTAAGTAGCCAAGGAATGACGATGCATAATGAAGTCTGGAAAAAGAACAGCATCAGCTGGTCCAACGGTTCCCATGACGCTCTTGTGGTAACGTCACCGCAACTCTCCATCCTCCGCCAGGTGCGTACACAGTAAGCATTCAGTTGTGAACTCTAGTTTACTCTCTTTTACTTTACGGATGTTGCAACTTTCTCGTCCGTTTTGGTTCATTCGATTTCTTGCTCTTCTCCATTAGTGCAATATTTTAGTTATTTTAGAGAGTGGGATTTATTTTCACTCTTCTTGAGTACATGATCATGATTTTTTACCGTCCGTTCTTGCTATTCCGATAAAAATCTGGTGCCAAAATTGTTGAAAACAGTAGATCTTTGCTGTCAGTGGAAATGTCCTCGGAGAGGTTTTTTGTTAGTAGTGAGGCAAGACTTGAGGATCAGGTATAAATTTGTTGCCCCAAGAATTTCTTGACCAATTTCAGTGGGCTGTTTATCTTCCGAAGAATGACTTGAATAAGATATTTTTATTTGTTTACGAGCGTGTCCTGTTAATACCTGATGCTGGTCATTGCCTTTGATTGAGACCGATTTATTTTTGCCGAGGGACAAGTCCCGTGCTCTTATCTATCAGTAGCAAATTACTGTTTTAATCATCACAAACTTAATTCAACTTCGTTGCCTCAGAGTTTCAAGTTTCTTGACAAGCAATATCTTTCTTGAGGAGCAAATTAGAGGAGATAAAAAAGAAATATTTTTGAAACACTTTTTGTTGACGTTTTGAGGAATTTTGAAAAATACCATATTGAAAGGACACTTTAATGAAAATTAATTACTGAAAATTCTCCGAGCCACTGAATGAAAAAATTAAATTTATAAGAAAGTCAACTGAGTTATCGGTCAACTATTTTCAAAGTGTATATTATGCATTATATTGTGTTATTCCGACGTGTACAATGACCATGATGCATGTGCCAAAATTTACTGACGAGCCAAAAACTTCAAATTGCTTTGCGTAATAATTTGGTCATCAAAGCTCACTGACTGCAATGCATTCGAGACGTAAACCTGAGGTCATACACGAGGGAACACAGCCTAGTACTAGTGGCAGTGTATCTTTAACTTATATAAAAAATATAATGTGCTCTTGCAACCTATTGGCTGTTCGGGATAATTTTATAATTTGTATTTATGTGCAGTAAATTTTAACTTGCGCATCCTGTAATTAAGGTATACTTAAAAGTTGGAACCTCTCGATGAAATGCATACCTTCGAAAACAGTTGAACGATAACTTTTCACTCGTTGGTTCACTTTTTTTCTTTGATTGGTTTATCAAATACTTGATCGTTTTTTATGAAATTGCATTGAAGTATTCTTCAATTTTGCTATTATCAGCTTTGTTTTGTTGAGTGTATTCAGGTTTGAAGCTTTTGAATTAAGTATATTTTGGGCATTTCTTCTTTCTATTGTTTCTTCATGAACGTCTAAGAGCTTGATGCAAATGCTCACGAAATTGAAACTATGCTCGTCAAATTTCTGATTTTGTTCGCAACCAGAACTGGAAAATCTTGTCTCAATTTAATGATAAAAAATGCAATCGTTAAAGTGACTCATTTTGGCTGGAGTTTATTTCAAAAGGTACTTCATTTAATTTCTGCTTACCTTCATTAATATGATCAAGCATGTCTCAATTTAATTTGATACGTAAAAATTTCATCGTCAATCACTTATAAATGCGCGCCTTAAAATATAATTACTACCATGGATGCGGAATGCGTGACTTGAAATGATTCAAAACTTCGTCTTCCATTATTAATTTACTATTCAGGGTGACGTTACAGTTTAATTTTTATTTCTGATACTGGCTCATAATTCCTGTCCATTTTAAGGGTGATGGACACATGGCCAAAAATACTGGGCTGTCGGTTGCTTCTTATTTTTGTGTTGCTGCTGCACTGCCTCCGTTGTCTGCACTCTGGAGAAATTTAATGGTCACTATATTTTTAGAAATAAAAATTAGGATATATCATTTTCTATTCTTTTGATTTTTTGTTTGTTTTTCAGGAGGAAATTTCGTGAAATGTTCACAATGCGTTGAGCCTAAACCATCGTCTCTCGCAGTGTTTTCCATTGCGTAGCAGAATTCCAATAATTTTGTTGAAGGTAACTGCTGAATTTTAAACATACAGGTAATTCTGAAGCTGCTTTCAGCAGAGATCGCACTGTGAAGCTGTATATGCCGTGCAGATAGCAATGAAGTGTATTCCTGTACAGCTGTGGGCGAAGTGAATTTGGTCTACGGCTGAAGATGCCCTGAATTTGAGGTGGGTTAATGGTTGGCAGTAAATTATTTCTATTTTAGTGTTGGCTGTAGTGTTCAACTGTCACGCATACAAGGGCATAAATCAATTGGTGGCATATTAATTGTATTTGTAATCTAAGAGGCATTGTCAACGTGAATATTAATAGCTAAATAAATGCGTAAATGTACTGTACAGCGCTACATCAGGAATAAATGTGAGAAATACCATATTCTCCTCGGTTTACTGAGTTTAAAAAATTCCCTAATGATTGTCATCTAAGAAGCATTCTTCTAATTTTGTGCAGCCAGTAAACATAGGACGAGAAGTTGTCAAATCACAGGCCCATTATTTTAAGTCTCAGGTTTTTCTGTATGGCTAAAAGTTTTTGACCAGATCGTCTTCGAGAGGTGACGGATGTTCAGCTGCTGTGAGATGATTCAGCATCTTGAATTTTTTCCGTGGACTCGCATTGGGTTCCGCTGCTTTCTGTCATTTGATGCACGAAGGGTTGCAGTTCGTAGGTGAGTGGAAAGAAAACATTTGAGTTCAAGTGTATACTCACAATATTAACGACATTACATTTTCTGTCTTACTACTGCCGACTCACTGGAGCGATTTGCTGGCGATATTAACTGGGCAAATTAACATTCACATGTTAGAACAGACTACTTATCTACTTTAATTTATTACATCCACATTCGTCCTTAAAGAGATTAATTACAATAAACAAATATAAAAGTATGCGTGCTATATCAAATAACATGTACCCTAAGAGATCTGTTCTTATAACCTATACAAAACTGTAAAACTGGTAAATATTACCTAGTCGATAACCACTACAGTTTCTGCTTTGCACTGTTGGCTTGCATCCGCAGACTTACGGTCGTGATAAGAGGATGAATTTGCGTTGTGGAGTCCGCCGTTAGTTGTCCCATGACCTGCTTGATCTCTCGAACATGAATTACTTAATCGATCCTCGTCAAAATGACTGCTTCGATCTTGCAGCACGTCCGTCACATCAGTGGGATCGTCTTCAAACTTTCCTTTCTTTGAGACCCGATTAGTCTCATGATCGTGGGCGTCGTGCTGTTGTTTTCTCGAGGATGAATTGACAATTTTGTCAGCATTAGAAGTACAAGATTTGGAAAGATTATATGGAGGTTTAGATGAAGACCTCGAATGAGATTTAGATGACGAACTTGAATGAGATTTAGATGAAGAGCTTGAATGAGATTTAGATGACGAACTTGAATGAGATTTAGATGACGAACGTGAACGTAGTTTCGAAGTTTCTTGAGGTGACGACTTTGAACAGGATTTGGTTATTACTTCCACCCTTTCTTCAACTACCACTGTAGTTACATAGTCGGTTGTTCGAAAAGTATCCTCTGCATCTTCTTCAGAAACAAGCTCAGAGCATATCGATTCTGAAAACTTACCGTCAGTAGGTGAATTCTTAGAAGATTGGGGCACTTCCATGGTGGGAGCATCAGAATTCTGTTGAGCGTGAGACCGGGGCCCTGCTTTATGGGGGCCTGCAGCTAAAAGCGGACTGGGAGACATTCCAGCTTCGGCTTTAGGGCCTGCACCAAAAAATTCATTAGTTCGTGTTCACAGATTACTATCGTTACTATTTTAGTTTTTTCATCAACTTGATGCTAATATCAAAGACTTACGCTAAAGTAGAAATACAATTTTAACAATGCAACGTTTGAAGAAAAAAACCGGTTTGATGTCGCAATTTTCAGTTTGAATGTATTTGTAAGAACACTTTTGTTGCTTTGCAGAAAAGCATATTGCATTTAATAAGCAGAAGCAATAAAATACATACAAGTATAAAAATGATCACAGCGTGTTTCAGACATGAGGATTGCGTTTTCATTTATTGTGGCCAATATTACTTACCAGTTTAGGAAACGCACGCAATTTCACGTTGAAAGGAGAACAGGAAAAACGCAAATTTTGAACGGTATCATAATCATATGAAAGATAACATCAAAAATAAAAATTCATTGCAGCATAATAAATGTATCATAGACAAGGGAGAAAGGTCAGAAAAAAGAAACTTAACTTCTTTAGACAACGTATGATACAGAAAATAGAGCGGCCGATCGAGATAAATACGAGCCAAGTTCTCGTAGTGAACGTATAATGTCTAGGAAAAAACCTAGACATTATAAAAAATTGATTTCTAAGTTTTCACAAAAAATTGTCCAAAAACGTACTACAGCAAGACGGACAAAAAAAACTTAGCTGTAAGTACTGACGAATGTGTAAAATGAATTTCATTGAATATTGAGAGGCCAACCTAGAGATTAATTAACTGGCAAACATAACACTATTCAATCAGTGATTAGAACGCTCACCTAGCTTGATGTAACTGATGGTAGAATATGGCGTGAAGTGGAAGTCTTCCTTGAGACACATGTCGAGCAGCAAGTGGACCACAATTGTCTCGGCAAGAGAACGCGAGAGGGAGCTGTTTGTCGAGGACTTGACTCGGAGGTTTGCAGCGCCCTTGCCCAGCCAAGCGTCTATTAACTTTTGACCTGAATAAATCATAGGAAGCGCTATTACGAAGGTCAATTAATGCGATCCTCGGGACTACAATACAAGTAGGATCATTCGCAACAAATGTCGTTGCAGTGAAAGATGAAATTCAGGAGAGAATTCGGCATTTTAAAAAAATCTCGCAATACTCGTTTTTGTTCCCCTGAAAATACAAAATTTAACAGGCACCTTAAGCAATCGAAAACCGGAAGAAAAGTGAGCTCAATCACTATTCAGAAAGCCATTTGGATAACTCGTAGGTGCAACCCGTGGAAGAATGGATATAATTGTAGTAGATAAGAAAACACGAACTTGACAAATGCGTGCACGAAGTCTATTATAGGCTTAAAAGGATATTATTGCTACACTGCAGTGACCTGTCATGTACTCCTAGAACTTTTACTGTGGCATTGAAATGAAGATTATGAAGTATGGATATAAATCGAACTTCGAATGAATCTACGATTATTTTTAATATTCTAGATAGCACGGAGACTTGGAAACAAAGTGGCAGAGATAGGAAGAGCAAACGCGTTGAAGCTGTGTTTGGAAATGTGATTTTTACTGCATAGTTTGACAGCAAGATTGGTTTCCTCTAATTTTTATAAACTTCTCCACTGGTAATAAACATGTTTGGATGAAAGAAATGGATAAAGCGCTTGGGGAGAGGTATGTCTGGAGAGATTACACGGAAATGGAGGAAGCACTTTTACATTGAGTTTTGATGTCATTACAAAGAGCCAGTGTTTGTATTTGGCTTCTATTGAGAAGTCTCTGGACGGGAGAATAGACCCACCAACAGTATTGCGGTAGGACGAAGTGAGAGAGAACTACCAGGCTTTATTAAGGGTCACTTGGCTTTGTACTCACTCAAAACAACAAAGGTGCACGACTGTGAGCGAGTGTCTCGCGGTGTACTCGAAAAATATAACCCGTTCTCGACAATTCTACAGATATATGTAATTGTGTACAGCTAAATTACTGTATCACTGATTTCAATACTTCGTCCAGTTTTTAAGCATCTTTCATAGTACACATTTTTTCCCCATGTATAGTAGCTTAGTGAGGAAGAAAAAGACGCTTATTTACACATTTAGTCGTTCATATTTTGGGATTCGTACCAGGAGGTAAGAATAAACTTTAGCTTTAAATTACTTAAAACTGAATTTTTTGATTTCGAAGATTTAAAATGGCAATCCAACTACTAGAGTATGCTAACACAGCTTACAAGAAAATGGCCTGACCTGTGAGCCTCTGGTCCATAGACGAGGCGTGCGTGATGATGCTAGAGATCTGCTGCATGTGTTTGCTCACATCCACCTCCCTCAACTCCCTGGGAGTCCGGCAGTGGTCGCACTGCTGGTTGCACTGGGTTGCGTCCCAACGCTCACCGAAGTGTTCCGACAGCAAGTTGCGTCGACACCTAAAGACGCCACACGAATTCCAAAGGGAGTGTAAGATAAATGTAGGATAAAGCAGACGAACTATTATAGGATACAAAACTATCAATTAAGTACTGATTTGTGATCAGTTATTTTGAAACTTTATTGTTATGGGATTTCGTTATAAAATATATAAAGAGTCTGTGCACTATCGATTGCCCATATAATCTTGGTTTCCTACAAACACCTTTACATTGGGAGAAGAGAATCGAAGTGAATATACTGAACATGTATTTGTTGGAGATTTTGTTGAAATGTTAGAGCCACCTGGCAAAGAGCCCATGGTAAATTTGCATTTGATTTAATGAAAATTATCTTTTATAAAAAACTTTCTAGTGAAGACTTTACTTTCTTCTCAATGCAACTGGAATAGTTGTGAAAAGGTCATCAAGTATGATATGAAGATTTAAAAAGTCAGGAAATTAAAGAAAACATGACTAAATGACTCGTATATGATCGAACAAAGGAATAATTAATGTTCCACGATAAAAGCACATTCCACCATATAATAATACACAGTTTGTTGCTTGCCTGCTTGGTCCGTGTCTTTGTAAGGTTCTTAAAGATTTAGATAGGAGGAAATTCGATTGGTTATATACATATATCGTGGATGCCAAATGCACATCCATCAATATAGAAACTCCTTCGCAAAGCCTGCACCCAATGGCAAATCAATCGAAAACGTTCGGTAATTAACACGTGAATTTTCAAGTGTGGGCCAACTAGCTCTATCATAACAAGTAATAAAACCTTTAGTCGACGATACGATTATAAACGAGCATGTGTGCAGCACAAAATAACAATCACAACTCACCTGGTGGCGTCGATGCAATACGCCAGCACATTGTAGAACTTCTCGAGCCCAGTCTGCTCAGTGAACACCATGGTGCTCTGCTTGAACAGGTCCGCGAACCTCCAGAAGAGGAGGCAGTCAGCAGGCTTACCGTCTCTGCCTGCTCTACCGCTTTCCTGTATAGGACACCAACATGTTCTTAAAAACCCAATAAAACTTCTATTGTACAAATTAATAGGTTGTTACAAAAATAATGGCCGATTTCAGAAGCATGCATTTAATTCTTGGTAAATGAACAATAGAGATGTTAAACTTAGTCAAAATATGAACCCTGAGCAGCTATGCATCTCTGCCATCGGACTACGAGATTATTCATCCCTTGTTGATAAAAAGTTAATGGCTGTGATGCAACAAAATCTTTGAAGGTCGTTTCCACCTCTTGTTTGGACCTAAAAGTTTTACCATCCAAAAATGTGCGTAAGTGCTTGAATAAATGAGGAATAAATGAATGTAGGCGAAAAATCTGGAGAATATGGAGGATGTGGTAAAGTCTCGTATCCCAGTTTTGTGAGTTTCTGGACGGTCATTCTTGCAACATGTGGTCGCGCGTTATCGTGGAGCAGAATTGGACCACGTCGATTC
>VCRD01000041.1:375044-409086 GCA_006783055.1 Trinorchestia longiramus | reverse complement strand
CAACAACCGCATGCAATCGCTCGTTCTCGAAACTACCCAAACGTCCTCTACCCTCTTCATCCTTAAGGCTATCATCACCACTCCGGAATTTCCCGAACCACCTTCGTACTGTCCGATCCCTTGTGGACTCTTCTCCTAATGCTCAATTGATATTAGCAGAAGCTTCGGAGGCGTTGTGCCCAAGTTTGAACTCGTACAACATAAGTAGGCGAAGGTCATGTTTTGTCATGTTCATCATGGAAGGATTCTATCCTTCAAAATTATGTTCTGTCTGAAAAGAAGGTACAAAATATTAATGAGCACACATTAATTGTTATGCATGTCAAGGTTCATCGAAAATAGACTAAAAAAGTTGTGTTAAAATTACTTTTCAAACCCCAGACCTTCGAGCGGCCATTATTTTTGTAACAACCTAATACATCGGGTTCGCAAGTCTTGAATACTGATCTCCCATTAAAAATAGGCTAAATTTAGGCCTCGCAATACGTGAACGTACTGCTTGCATAACTCTCTAAATTTAACCACTAGTTCTTATCAAGAAAGACAATTTACGCCGATTGTCCCTGTGAAAGTCTTCACTGTTTTTTATATTCACAACAGCGCAACGTGTGAGCCATAGCCGGCCAAAGCAACAGCGCGTGAAAAATAACAAGAGAAACGAAGACATTTGTATGGAGATCAGCACTGTGGTCACTTCCAGAAAAGAGAAATAGAAGGAGAAAAAAGACACGACTAACATACACTGAACGCACAGCCGACTGCTGCAAATATGTATTCCTGATTCTGCAACAGGTCGAAACGCTCATTCATCGACATTTAGATTATGTAACTCCTATTTGTAGAATTGTTATTTTATTCCATGACAACCAAAATTCCATTTATAAAAATGGATTTTCACTTGATGACATCGATGAATTAAGTTGAAGACCTAATTTACTAATACATACTAGGTTTTAATTTCTGCTTATATTTAATGCATACATGTGTATGTATATCTCTGGTGCAGATGACACTAAATTTCAAAAGGAGCCACGAGTAATAAAACAGAATATGGCAACAGGAATGAGCCGTTTGGTCCTTTCTTGGCTTGCTGCCTAATATAATACAGCATTTCTGAAAATTGAAACTACAACTTCTCAACTGTGCACTTCAACCACGCTTTATAGTAACTTGCCACTTTGACGCTTGCCTCAGTTTTCCAGTTTGGTCCAATTAGCACAGACGTCTATAGACGTCGTAACTAGATCTGGCACAATAACCCCTGGACTTGAGGAGACGTCAATGCAGTGTGTTTCTACATAGGGTTGCCGGAAAGATGCACCATTTGTACCAATTTTGAGCGGGTGTATGAGTGTTTTGGACTTCCTCTGTTTCCATATTGCGTCATCTTTCCGAGACAGATATACGCCACTGGTTGACTTGAATGGTGGGGGTGTGCATTTGGACAAAACTGGCATGACGGCTATGGACGTCGTCGAGCGTCAATGTGTTAAGAATTCCTCACCTGATAAAAGTTTTCCATCGATTTCGAGATGCTGTAATGAATCACAAAGCGTACGTCAGGCTTGTCGATGCCCATCCCAAAGGCTATTGTCGCCACCACTGCCTGTGTTGAGAAGCAAATCTTCAAAGTACCTACAAAAATGTAATACTGACTTATACTAGCTCGTGTTGCAGCAAGACAGATGAATACCAGGATGTCAGGAATTACAATTTCAAATGCAAGTGAGTTTTGTCTTCGGTTTTAATTACAACACTCGACAGCAGTAACATAATCTAACACGATAGAATTTAACAATCAATCAAAAATTAATATGATTATGAAAACTCTCCGTAAATTTTGCTAATTTTCAATTCTCATCAATATTATCAAAGATATATCCCTTGTTCATTAGTCAGCTAAGCTTAAAGTGCAGAGATTCATTAACTGAGGTGCATGAAACGCTAGGAGGTGCGCGAGTTCATCTTTGTTATCATCACCATGTTCGACCATAAACTCGATATTTTACGAAACACTATCACTATAATGCGTATTATAACATATTTCAGGCTTAGATTCTGTCTCGAAAAGTTAAGAGTTTGGGGACACCACTGAAATCCGCAGGGGGTTAATGAGGGAAGAAAGTTAGAGAGTCCCTTAAAGCTGAGTCCAGCTCACCTGATATTCGTTGCTGATCCACTTACGGTGTACTTTGCTGCGCACCTCCGCCTCCATCTGGCCGTGGTACGGTCCCACCTGTGACCGTCAACACGAGGTTACTATCAGTATGTGTAGTGAATTACACTTCAGGAATGCTTTAATATTTATCCACTTTTTTAGGTCTCAGGACGCACTTTGATAATCAAGATTTCTTTTTTATATAACAATATACCCGCACTGGAAATGTGCAGCGAATAGACGGAAAAAAGGACGAATTCGCTCGAGCAAGAAATCGAAGCACTTTGCGCTAGACACTGTCACATGAAAATTGAGAAAAAACCTCATGCATCAAAAGAAATGATTAACTAAGTTGGCTTAGCACACTACAGAGGAGAATTAGAATTAAGCTTGTCCAAGGACATACTATTATATGTCTTACACACTATCCTAAGGAGTCATTTCTTGCTAATTAACTTTAAAGTTTTGAGACACTATATTTGCAATCGTGAAAGTGTTTTTGCGATGTTAAAGATTTTAAACTACCCTAAATATAATTTGCAATCGCAGTCTCACTTTCTTGGTTGTTAATAACAGCTTTCTACAAGCCTACTTTGCTGACATTGTTTCGTATGCTCATTCAGTAACACAAAATGATTAAAATTATGTTCAACATTCGTTACAGAAAACACTTACCGTAGATTCACAAGAACTTGGGACTTTGTGGAAACAAGAATTCGTCATTCGCGCTCCTAGAGGATCATATCTAGTCTTTCTTACGTGTTCAATCGATACATTCAATTGTATCGTAAAAGTCTGAGAGACTACCAACATAACACTGATAATTTCATAAAACAAAAGTACGGTAGCATTTTTCATTCCTCATACTTGCAGAACCTCTATTCTATGAACGCATTTTACTAAGAACCAAATCATAAAAACATAACTTCGCACCTACTTAAGCCCAGTGAAAAATTGTTGAAGTTTGTATTAAGTGAACCTTGAGGCCGAGAGCTCTGAGTTCCGTGACGAGGTCGAGCGTTTCTTTGATCGTGGTGGCGTAGATGATACCTGACTGGCCCTTGTAGCGACCCTGCAGCAGCTTGACCACCTCCTCAATGCTCTCTTTTGCCACAGCGTTCTTCTCACGCACCTTCAGGGATAACTCGCTCGTGAGAAACAAGGAAGCTTTAACTGATATACATGCCGCTTATTCTAACGCCAAATAATATAATCAATGCTTATATAGTAAATAAGTTTTTCCATATTCACCTATTTGGAAATACGGGCAACAGATGTCAAATAAGTCTGCATCTTGAAATAAAGTTGTGAAATATTATTAAATAAATTTCGTAGTAGCTTTTACCTCGCACGAGCTACATAGAATGGATGGAAGGAAAGTCAAAAGTTACAATGGAAGCCTACACTTAAAACTGCCTTTCAAATGCTTCTCTCTAGAATGCAGAATTTGCCACGACTTTCCCCCTTCTATGATTTTAAACTTGAAAATGAGTCTAGATTATCGTTTATATATCTATTGGGCTACACTTATCAATCCGTACATATTTTTTATCATTTTTTTACAGAAGTTACAACAATAAAAAAGCCAACAGAGATGATAAAAATAATTTATCTTAGTAGCGTCCTCACTATGGTAGTAGGAAATGAAGAACGTGGCATATTGGGTCAAATCTCTCATATCTTATAGGACATTTTACATGAATAAAAACTGAAATCAAATTTTTGTATTAGACCAAACACAGGCAGCATACTATTCAGTAAAGCTTGACCACGTGAATATATTCCCCAGGATATTGAAACCTTGAATATCGAACGAGTGAGGTGAGTTGCAGAATGTTTAATTGAAGTAAAAACTTTAATTTAGTTTTAAGATTACATATATTAGGAATTTTGACGACCAGATAACACAAGAATATACCATATAATAATCCATTTGCTACAGTAAATGTTTAAATTAAAAATTACAAGTAAAATACTCGACTTTCATGCAGTACATAGAGATCGAAATCTTGAATATGAGATTGAATCAAAGTTCTTCTGTAATCACTCACAAAATCGATGTTGGACCAGATGAAGGCATTTGCACTTTATGCGTGTTTTAACAACACGTAACTTCTGAAGATATACTGTATAGACGCTCCAATAAACGTTGCTCTGTGCTCATCTAATAATCAAAAACACTATCGGAAGTATGACTGTATTTTTATACTAAAACCGACACAAAATTTAAATTAACGATTCTCCTCATAGTTGATATTTTTAGTACATACTGAGAATAAATAGAATGAAAATGCGAACCAATAGCATACAATTGTTGAATAGCATACGTACCAAATATACGGTAGATGTGCATTTTGAAGTATCGATACAACAGAAGAAATTCACTCCAGCCAAGTAACATTTCGTACTCTATAGCATTTCTTGAGTGTCATAGACATTTTCATGAGATTCCGAGACATCGACCAAAAACCCAAAAATTACGCAAGAGAAATACCTTACTGTACTTCTGTCCCAATATGTTGAGTAACGTAAACCGTCAAGTTGCTGTGTTTCACTAAGCTGATGACCTCTCGCAGTGAGTATTGCTATTGAGAGACAAGCTCCACAAGAAACCAACGCATCTGACCTCATAGAAGAGATTAGGCCTATTGAAGGACGCCTTGAGCACGAGGCAGTCGGAAATGTTGAGGATTTTTTGGACGTCCTTGACGACGCGGGCTGTGGCCGTCGCCGTCAATCCAAGCAGCGGCACGCCCGGGAAAGTTTGGCGTAGGATACCCAAGAATTTGTAGTCTGTAAAGATTTATTGGCGTACACACATTACGCTATCACAGGTATAAAATAGAAATACACTCAGAATGAGTACTTTAAGCCCTCATTTATGCCAACTATAAAAAAATATGTTCACATATTTCGTGTAATAAAATTTAGCTCTGGTGAGAGCCACATAGATGGCCAGTAGTGGTAATGCAAGACATTCAGAATATAATACCTTAACTAAAAACATTTGATCATAAATAAACTTGCACAATAAACGTGAGTAACTAATGAAAGGGCGTGATGTAACCTACCTATTTATATAATAAACAGTCCCAATTACGCTGTAGCAAATTAAATAATTTAAAATAGACACACACACTGGTATTCTTACTCAATATTTGGCGTGTCATTTTCATTATTAGGTAAGAAAGTTTGTTTTTCCAAGTGTTATATCCTGGAATGAGTGCACCTAATGAGAGTGACAGCGTATCGACCATTTCATACAACGGGCAGGATGGAAGATTGGAGTAGCAAACAGAGAAAAATGAAGGCGTACTAAAAAAGATGTTTGGGAGTTTACTCTCCTTTCCTATTCATTCTCCTTTCAAATAAAAACTACAATTTTGAAACAATTCTTATCAAATACTTTAACGTCGACTGACAAAACTTTAGGACCAAGGACAGTAATTCTATCTTCAACGTTGTACTTGAATATCCCATTAATGGTAGTTCTACATGCACAATTTATTTTGCTGCGCTCAGGATAACAGGAGATGGACTAAATTTTTTACTAAAAATTTTCTTGTGGTGATCATCGACTAAATACTCGAGATACATATTTTAAGCTGAAAAAATTTGAGAAGTATGGAGAAGAAACACGGTTTGATGGATAGAAAAAAGGAATGTGTGACGGAAGTGAAGCGTGAAGAGTGAGTAGTCTGTTAGGATTGAATACATTTGAACTATGGACATTTAAACCTTCACTAGAATAGAATGAGGCTATAGGAACAAACCTTCTGGCCCATTCTTGGGTCGGATAATTACTTCGATAATTATTCGGTTGTTTACCCAAGTCCCATGCCGTATTTCTAGCCGCGTCAACCATGTCGGCAGCGGGATTCGAACCCGGGTCTTTCCGCTCGCAAGCAGATTCGCTCACCAGTCGACCAAGCTGGGTATCGTAACAAACAGTCGCGTTAACAACGAGCTAAGTTTACTCGGCTTGCTGTGGACGCGACGATAGCGAAAACCACTGCCAGGCGGTAAAGTGTTAAAACAATTAACCATCAGCGCCTGTATACGAAATAAATGAAGTCAGAAATGAGGAAATGTATGCTATATGTGGACCGAGAAATGAATTAGAATATTCGCCATCAGAAAGTTACGTTAGAAAACAAAGTATGTTTTAGGGACCATACTGAGTACGTCACCGAGCGATCAACTAATCTACGTCAGATTGTCATGCTGTCAAGCCAGCAGCTACAGCAAAAAACGTTCAGTTTCCACGATTTTTTTTTTAGGTAGATCTATTAAGCAAGTTTGTCGTCTCAAAAGGATTTTTGTAATTTATATTGACCAATTGTTACGTAAAATAGTAGGTTACAGAATACTTTGTAAAGTGTAACCAAAAAGCACACCAACACCACGTAGCAGGGATTTTTTTTTCAAGGCAACGAACGACAGCAGGACTACACAGCTGCAAGCACTGACTGCTGATGCTCAACTGCCTGAACTCCCCCATTGGTCGCCCCTCTATACACGGCGCACGTCTATGCTACTGCGAAGAGCACCTCGGAAGCACATGTCCCACTCGTTATGCTGTGCTACTCTAGTGAATGACCTCGTCGTTCACGATTGTAGAATGTTGGTCGGCCAACAATCCCCAAACGCAACTACGATTTGGTTCTGGGCCAGCAATGAGCCCCATCTAGAGGGTTTTCACCGCTTTCACTTTAGAGTGAAAAACCACCTGAAATCTCCGAATTTAAGAAGAGCCTTTACGGATTGTTTTTCTTGCTTTGGAGATTCCAAAAATTCTGTAACACATCTTCACCGAAAATAGTGCGTCGAGATAAATTGAGTTTGAAATATTCATGATTTTCAGAGAGGGTTCATGTATGGCCCTAGGTACTACAGAATTCTATAACCTGAACCCCACGTACAAATGATTCCTTTTTTAGAGCCAATCCACAGGATAAAAAACGTTTTGATCTACATATATCTACCCTCGTTGAGAACAAAAATCAAAGCATTTTAATTTGCTTATCACTAACATGGAGTTCCATTAACTTAGGCTCGGTTAAACACACGCACAACTCACCAGGCCTGAAGTCGTGTCCCCACTGTGAGCAGCAATGGACTTCATCAATTGCCACTCTGGCCAGTCTGCCCATCTGATGAGTTTTCTGGAGCTTCGCCATGAGGCGCTTGCTCTTGGCGAGTTTCTCTGGAGTCACGTACAGAAGTTTGCAAGGCCATTTCGCGTCTGTAAGTCCCTGAAGTGAATTAAAGAATTATGCAATGCAGCTACACAACTCCGACAGTAATGATCACACTGTAACGTTTTCTTTTCAGCACGCGTGTTCGCACGAATACATTCAATAGGTTATTTGACGTAACAGCAAGTAAAATAAATGAAAAATTATCCACTGATCTATAATGAACACAGGCTAACACGCAGAAGTGCTGTTCCATTCAAATGCATGAAATGTATGTAGTAATGAAAATCATAAAATGTATTAGCTTCTAGCAAATCTGATCAGATTCATGTGGATGCAATATGAAAACTACGACGACGAAGTAAATACACTTTAAGACGTTGAGGTAAATGACGCTCATTAATACAAGCCTCTAATTAGGATTGATGAGAAATGTTCCCTATAGTTAAGAATCGATTTACAAATCATTTATTGTAATACAACTTGAAATGAAAAATCGTTCATTTTAAAAATTAAAAGCCACTTCTAAATACCAAGAATATAAATATAATTTTTCAACTTACAGCCTGATCTTACAGAATTAAATGAAAGTATCAAAAGCAGCAGCGCTAGCCCGCCATTACTCCAAGTCGCTCGAAGTTCCCTTGATCTGTCAACAAACGTCGCTCAACTTTCGTCTTTTTCAACTTCATACATTTTCTTTCTTGTCTTCACAGGAGACAAGCCAATGCTATACCAGATGCCCGTCTGAGTGTAACACAGATTACAACAAAACACGGCATTCAGTTGATATTAGCACAGGTTTCAACTTCACATAAATCTTCTTACCACACTACAAGCAAATAGAATACCACGGGAGGTCAACCATCCAAGGCTCACCCAACATACGGTCAAAAAAACTACTTTAATCTTGGAGGCAGAAAATTCTCCTCCAGTTCAGGACTTAATTTCCCTAAAAATACGGCACAGTAAGTTATTCCATTAAAATAGGCTGACATTAATGCGAGCATCTACACACACCGTAAGAATACTTGAGACCTCCTGCTTGGTTGCGGCGGCAGTAAGCATGGCAGCCTCCAGTCCACGTCTGCGCAGCCCCATCACTTGGTCTTCGATGAGGGACACCAGCGGGCTCACCACCAGTGTCACGCCTGCGCAACGACGACAACGTCCAATCAAACACAGTACAGCCAACCCTCGATAAGACGGACTACTAGGGGGGAAGGGTGGTCCGGATTAGCCGGCCTAAATACATAATACATTATACTGTATGCACTATACTGCTGTATACTTTAAAATATTTAGCCTGTGGGGTAACAGAAATTACAATATTAACTACTAAAAAGTACAGTAAAAGTTATTTATTTATTTACCGTCCGTCTTATCCGATATCCGGATTACTGATGTCCGTCTTATCGAGGGTTGACAGTAGTAGGTATCGGAAACAGTGTTAAGCTTCGTTTGTACCAAAAGGCATAACGAATGTCCGATTAACCGGTAACTTGATTGTAACAGTTATGATCAGAAGCGCAGTACATATATGGACACGTAACCACCTAAAGTTGCAAAGACAAAATATACCAAGACGAAATTTATCCATATTCAAGAAGATAGCAGTCTTCGTATATTAGTCAAAGCTTTCAGTTGATCATCAAATCGCAGGCTCCAAATCAATCCCCTTAACTCCTTACGTCAATGCCTTCTTGCTTCAGGACGTAAGACATCTCCTTTTGCTCAACGTAATGCCTACGACGTCATGGAACAGTTCCCTCTCTCGCAATTAATATTTCTCAGCAGCGTAGGTGAGAAACGAAAGCACGCCACAATCAGAGCCGAATTGTACAGGCTCCCAAATCTGCTGTAACCAAAAATGAGCAACCATTCAATAAGGGTTGGGTACTGACGTTGAAATGTTGGAAAACTTCAGAAAAATCAGCCCTCTTTGAAGCTCAGGGACAAGGGGTAACCTAAATCATTCATTTAAATCTTGACATGAGTAAAAACAGTATAAAAATCATACACAGTGAATGATATAATGAAAACACAACACTACAGTCGAAACAAAAGTTTGCCTTTATAGTTACTGGCTTAATAAGGGCAACGAAAACAGTCAAAAAGTAACGCATGGCTGAGTGAAGTAGATTCAAACTGATGTCTTTCAGTTCAGTCCACCATAAAATTTTGAATATCAACAAGCCCAATAAGAAACCTTTGGAGAGCAGAGCAGGCAGCTGGTAGCAGAGGCTCTTGCCACCGCCAGTTGGCATGATAAGAATGCAGTTGGTGCCAGAGAGAGTGGCGTTCATGGTGGGCAGCTGGTGAGGTCGCAGCTCGTTTATTCCAAAGCTGGTGTACAGGTGATCACGTAGCTCTTTAGTCCAGGGATACTCTGTAGTACGAGAGAAATAGTTGTATCTCAACGTCATTTAAATATAGAGCGCTGGAGGTGAATGTAAATTAGACCTAACATGTTTTGTGAATAAGAGTGCAATTAAATAAAACAAAAGTGAGCAAAGTGATATGCAGCTTAAAATATGATTGAGACGAACGTCTTAGTGATAATTAGTTGAAGTAAGCATTAGTGACTGTAGGAAGTTTCACGAACAACACATCGAGGGCCAGAAAACGTTTGTTCAGTTGGAAACGGTAAAAACTAACAGGGGAGGTATAACTAGGAATGAAAGAAACGAGACAATATAACAGTATAATTTCGGCCGTAACAGAACACGCTCAAGGCAAAAAAACGGAAGGTTGCAATCAAAGCTGAGATTGATGGGCATTTAATGGAATGTTAGGCATATGGAATATGATTTAAAGAAGCGATGCTAGTTAACTCCGTACAGATACAGCAGAAAGACAGGAGATGTTTGTACCATATAGAATACTTAAAAATCAGGGTTGCTTGTGAGCCGCATTCATCGTACGGAAATTAGAAGCAGAGAAAGATGCTTTGGAAATGACCAGAGAACCACGCTGTTGTAAAATCCTTGCACTAGACATAGCCAACATAGGACACTTGCAATTTTAAATACCTATTGTAGACCATAATCCCCGTGTATTGAAAAAAATTATAACCACAATTACACTCCGCTTAAACTGGTAAAAATAGTGAGGTAGTGAGCATGCAAACATAACCATTGTGATGTTGGTCGTGTTTGAATGTTCACTACCTTGTTATTTTCTACCAGTGTTAGGACCACGCCAATATTTTATGAAGAAAGTTCTCAATGATCTGTACCTCATAACACTTATACCAAAGAAATAACTACGTAAATCTCCAGTCGTGTGTACATTCATGCAAAAAATAGAGAAGTTTATCATGATATGAGCATGAGTAGTATAAAGTTAAGATAATCAAGATGAATTTCTGAGACTGGAAGTCTTTTGTTGGCTCGCCTAGAACTCGTCAGTACCAGAAGCAGTCAAGTAACGCACGCTAAAATCCCACACTTGGCAGCAGTTGGCAAACCAAACTGCAGTGAGGTTAAAAAGATATAGTATCTCAAAACACTTGCTCAGGACGTCTGCATCAGAAAATCATTACTAATATTTGATAAACAAAGCAAAATGATAAAATGTTCAAGTATTAGGTATTTTTTGGGGTACAAGATTTACTAGTACTTACGAAGATGCCTAGTGTCTCAATACCAGTACCATCACAGGGAAGGGCATAGAATTCACTCATATTTTACACTGTTCATTAATTCTTTTTGTGTTTCATTCGAGGGAAATTTTGCTGAAGAAATATCAACCCCAAGTCATGAAAACGGTTCGTCAACACAATTGAAATAACAGCTTTAAGGCTGTATTACAGTTAATACGAACATGAAACTACACAAATTTAATGTATGTAGTTATTGGAAATAAGCATTATATTAACAAATCATAATGCATCAGAGGTTACTTCAGTAGAATAGAATAGAATAGAATGAGGCTATGGGAACGATCCTTCTGGCCCATTCTTGGGTCGGATAATCACTTCGATAATTATTCGGTTGTTTTACCCAAGTCCCATGCCGTATTTCTAGCCGCGTCAACCATGTCGGCAGCGGGATTCGAACCCGGGTCTTTCCGCTCGCAAGCAGATTTGCTCACCTGTCGACCAAGCTGGTGATTATCAGTACGTACCTTTGTCTTGCCAGTCTTGCTGGGCGAGCTCTGCCGAGGTTTGTTGCTGCAGCGCGTCTTCCAGCTTCGTTTTCTGCCTCTGCAGCGATGATCGCCGACTCTGTAGAATCTGCAAGCAGTTCCATGTTATAAGAGCAATAGATATATACTCAAATTCAGATATTGTTCTCTTCTCTGAGAATATTTATGGACTGCTGAGTTGTCCTACTGAAATATGCTGCCCTACAGGAGTAAAGACTAGCATTTTTCCGGTTTAAAAACCTGTAGTAAGTTGCATTTAACGCCGTTCGTGTACCTACCATAGAGAGAATGAGCTGTCAATGACCATTTCCTATAATAAAGTACTACAAATACATCTGCGGAGTGTTTAAAGCTATTTTCCAAATATTGCAACAATTGATACATAGCTTGTCAGGGTTTGTGAAGGTGAAACCCTGACTCAGAGATAAGAATATGGCATTTCAATTTGCACCAGTAACGAACAAAGCGTTCAGTCGAAGTAAGTACTCCTGATAAGAAAACTGTTTTGCGTTCTAATTAAATTTCTTTCCAGTTAAACTTGAAGCTACTGACGGTAACCAGACTAGCAATTATTTTCATCAGCAAAAAAATAAGTCCAAATTGAAAGTTCAATCTAAACTTATTATCACAGTAAGCTTCGAGTGAAGCCAGTTACCGTCCAATTTGGCCAGTAATATTTCTAATTGTATCGAATTGTACCACATGGACGACTTTATTTAAAGTTTTTTTTAGCAGCAATTGCCTAGAGGTAAACATTTTTCAATTAAATTTAATGAATAAACTAGCAAAAAAAAACAATATTTGAAAAACTATATAGAAACAGACAGACAGTCATGATAGAAGTGGACGGTAACATTCAGTCTCTGTGAAATACGGCATGGGACTTCGGTATTGAACCAAGAATGGGCCAAACGGCTCGTTCCTATTGCCTTATTCTATTCTAAATAAACCTGTTTGTCAGTCTACTTCTCTCGACAATGTGCCCGAGTAAACTTTTAATAGTATAATATTTCATGATGTATCTAAAGCAGAGAAGTATGGAAAACATAAGTAGCAGTCATCAATACCAGAGGGTCAGTGAACTATTGGCTGAACTGCCCACGGCGTCGCTTTAGATGAAAATAACTACGAATATGGTAGTCACTTGTAGATCTCTACATAACAAGCACGCTTACAGGGAACTGTCGTTTCCATTATCTTCGAACAGGGATAGAGCTACCGAAATACGACCAACTATAAAGTTCCCCAGCTGAAGAGTAAACAAAAGTGGCGGTTATGTGCTGATGCCAAAATTTTCTAGATAATTAATCTCTTCAGGATGAACGCAGTTAACTCAATAGCAGTCACGACAATCGAATACTTTAACTATGCACACTATTTACTTCTTACTCAAGGCACCCAAATTACTTTCCTTCTCAATTTCTGGTTTCATTACTCTAAGCAGAAATGGCTCTAAAGTAAAAGATTTTTGAATAATTCGCGTACAACCCATTATACCTAAAGCAGTTTAATTATAAATAACATGTGAATAGTAAGTTGAAGCTAGAACAGCATTGTATCAAAAGTTAATGATACCCAGAATAATCAAAATCATTAGAACTTCTTAACATTAGACATACCTGAATTTCTTTGTCGATTTTTTTCACAGCAATATCAATGGACCTGATGGCGGCTTTTGGATCTGCAGAAGAACAAAAGATCAGCTGAAGCAGTCAAACGCCTCACACTAGCTAATTATATTATAGGCCTCGAGGCTCCATCTTATTGAAAAACAACAGACTGCGATTGTTGGATGCAGGGAGTAATTAATTTATATGTTCCTTTTTACGGCAAATAAACTGCGAGGGTAGCGTCAGTAACGCTTTTACACACACCTAGAAAAACCATTCCAAAGATAACAGAATGCTAGGTTTTTACAGGCACGCCCATTTAAAATTGTTTCAACTGTGGCATACAATGAAAAAAAATAGAAAAGACAGAATATTCAGCAATAGTGGGAACGATGTTCAACTAATATTTCGTAAATTTTTGATAAGATGAAAAATTTGAAATACCTTAAATGCAGTTTCGCATGTGAATTTATTATTTTTAGTTTGTACAGAAATTAATTGTAAAGTAAAGCTTAGAATTATTGAGGACACCTATCCAAAAAATAGAGGAAAAGAATCCAACAGAGACAGCTCACACAAAGTCTATGGAAAGTCACACACAAGAAAAATGGAAAGAGGAAACATTTTGTTGATAATACAACCAAGTCCATGGAATATCATTGAAGCCTGTAATTCTGCATTTATGGTTCCCCCCCCTCCAAAAAAAATTAGAAGTGAACAGTTATTTCTTTCGGATTCACAACGCTTCATTAAAATTAAGTTGACAATAACAGCAATAAACCAAACACATGGCTTTAAACAAACTCAACATTAATTAAAATGAATTCAATTAATTCAACTGTTAAGGATACGAAATTGCTTCGTCATGATCACAATTCGTACGTGGTTGTTGCACAGGACTAATAATGGAAACACGCTTGGTATAGAACACAGGATTATTTCTCTTATTGTTATCGACAACTCATATTTCAAGGAGCCGCTTACTGCGGTAAAAATAACCCTCATGACCCCCAATTTAACAAATTAACTCGAATTAAATCTGAGTTGAGGAACCTAAACGCTTAAACACAGATTCTTATGAAGAAAATTTCCAATGTCCTTTCCAGACTACAAAACCTTCGACAATACACGATCTTAACTTCGAACTCGAACTTCAAAAGTTTTAGGCGATCCACTTCAAATTCTGGGGCCTAGAAATGGTGAGGATTTCATCCTATAAATTTGAAAAACTATTGGTTAGGAATTTACACATATATGTCTCACCACTCACCTGAATATTCAGCATCATCGTCCCCATCCGTAATAACCACAACTGAATTGTTGGCAGCCATGACGAGCTTTAACACGGAAACTCGAAATCAACAAACACAAGTCATTTTTCTAGAACAGATACATTAATAATGTAATAAATTCATTAGAAAGTTGGGTATGCAAAATTAGTTCTTTAAAAAGTGTAAAGTAAGATATTTCTGATATGAAAATTAGTAAATCAATAAAATGCAAGAACTTGAACTCTAATGAGGGAAAAGAAAAGAGAGGCGAACTCTATAAAAAGCATGGCTATTAAGAGGTATGGCAAACATCTACGGTGAATAGTAGATAAAAAATATTCAGGAAGGAAATGTAAATAGTGAGACAAGTAATTAGACTGTTCCATCATGCCATGAAGCCCACACGTGGCAAATGAATAACCCTTGTTAAATAACGCCAAAATTCGCGAACAATGGTAATGATACGGTTGTCTGTGACATGCCAGCGCAAACATAGGTGTGTAAAGTACCTACACGGTGATTGTATGTGATGATGAGTGGTGAGAGTTGATGATCGACGTAAAGTCGTTGTAACTGAACTCTGTCACACCGTGATGGTTGTGTTGCAGTACCACAGAGGGAATATTTTGTCACTCTGTGGCAGCACTGCGATAAGTTCATCTAGCAGATTTATAGTCAAATCTTGACAGTATTAAATGGAAAGGTGAAATGAAATGGAGAGGAGAACAGGCTTCGAGTGAGAGATGTGCGAGTATAAGATGGGACAGGAATATAACAATGCTTTGGACCTATGTACGTCTGTAAAGATACTATCACTTTACAACAATTAGAATATCGAAAACTACGTAAAATGGGATGAAGAGATCAGCTAAAGAAATGTTTTGTTGGACGGAATTAGCAGCATTGGGTGCACGGTTTTGTGGATACTGCAATATTCACCGTAGACCGAAATTATCTTTGAGCGTAAGCACGAACAAGTTCTGTGGAGATAACGAGAATGTTCACCGTCGACCAATATGACTAGTGAGGTTAAGCACGTTCAACTTCAACGTAGCCTTGCAGTACCATCGAGCTAAATCTCTTCAGGTGTACGAGCTCAGCAGAAAACAATTGTGGTTAAATACGATAGAACCCAGAAAATAGCTGCAACCCCTAGGCTTGAACCGGAGCTGAAAAACTATTAGTAAAGTTATTACAGTGAATGAACTTCCTTGGCAACCTCCTAGTTTAACGACATACCGAGGCACAGAACAGTAGAATGGAATAGAATAGAATGAGGCTATAGGAACGAACCTTCTGGCCCATTCTTGGGTCGGATAATTACTTCGATAATTATTCGGTTGTTTTACCCAAGTCCCATGCCGTATTTCTAGCCGCGTCAACCATGTCAACAGCGGGATTCGAACCCGGGTCTTCCCGCTTGAAAGCAGATTCGCTCACCAGTCGACCAAACTGGTGATACAGTACATTTATTTCATTGTATAGATCAGTTTTTTAAAATGATCTAAATACTACTATTGGCGCGCGCGCTACTGCTGACAATACTAAGAAAACTAGTCACACTTTTGCTAGGGAACCTCAGGGAGAGCAAGCCTTCCCTAGACGCAGGACTTAAATCCTGCATCTCCCTGGAGGATGTTTTGTACACGAGCTGGTCTGTAGCAGGTGGATGAGATGAAGAAATTATAAAAAATAGACAAAATTAAAATCTTTCACACCCTTCAAAATCAGATGGGCCCATGAAAACAAGGCAAACAATAAGAAAACGGTATCATAGATGCTTTATTGTAGGTGAAAATATCACTTGGCCATGTCAGTCTCTTTAGTAGATTTCTTGGGGTCCTCTGCATTCCAGGGCATTTGTTTGGACAGGAGCAGCGTCTTGTGTGCTGTGTTGAGGTACGGTCGCAGCACAAACTCCACGTCTGCAGCTTTCTCTTCTTCTACAGTCCCCCTTATGATCTTGTGGCCTGTTAAAACATAACTTAATAGGTGAATCCATCATTTGAATAATGTAACTTGTAAGCAAGGACAGGGTGTGAATAAAGTTTCATTAGAATGTAACAAATTTATTTCAAGGGTAGAAGAGAAAATGGGCAGAGAATGAAACGAGAGAGAAAAACCAAGATACGTGGAGCAAGTTGACTGATTGTGTTGCAGGTTTTAGAAGGCATAAATAGATATTAGTGCCGTGGGATTTGAATAAAAGAGTAGGACATGAAGCTGTTGATGGTGTTGTAATCAGATCTGGAGTCGTGAGTAGAGATGAGAGGAAAAAATTATTAAAGATTTGTGTGATGAATAAGTTGATCAGTGGGAATATTTAGTTGAAGAAGTATCCATGGATTGGCTAAGTATCCATGGATTAGACTAAAAAATAGACGATTGGTAGATGTAGATTTCATGCATTCAATATGAGTCAGAATACGAACAGTTTGTTGCTTATTTTCTGTGCATTAGTGGACAGCAAAATTTTTGGTTTTCTTGTTGAAGCAAAATTAAAATTATATGGATGATACAGATCTAACACAAAGTGATTTTAACATGTGAAGATGAGAATTTGACGATACAAAGTAAGAGAATACAAAAGGATGAAACGATATTCTAAACCACTGGAACGATTTAAACAATTGAGAGGCTATTACGAACCATTGAGAGGAAATGCAAGCAGAAGTGTTGGGAGTAAATATTAATAATTTGAGGGAGTAATGCTAGTGAGGAGCGTAGTAGGAGTTCTGGCAAATCTGCATGAAGGATATATAGTCATGAAGTCGTGACAGTTAAATGGACACAAAAGTTCTCCATTTCTCTGCTACAACATGAATCAAAACCATCATGCTCTGTTACAAAAATTTTAATGTGGATAGAAATTCAGCAAAACAAATGGTAGGGTAATCCCTAGCATGGAGTATGAAGTTACTTTATCATCTATTGCTTTAAAAAAGTAATGAAAACTTACACAACATGGTGAACTGAGGCCCCACTTCGGTGAGGCTGTCAAACATGCCTTTCTCGCCCTTGTTAGCCACGTGATGTCTAAAGATGATGTGGTCTGAGTGGTTAATGAATGATAGTGAGCGCACAGACTCCAGCTTTGGGACGGGGAACAGGAACTTCAGAGTGCTTTGAATCTGCAGAAGCACAGCAGTAATTACAACACATGTCAAACAAACGGAAACCGCACAAGTTCATTCGAACAATGGAAAATTTCATTCATAGATTGATAGAGTACAAAATAATTCCCCTAAAACTTTCTGCTGGCACTGTGAACACATTCAAGTATCGTCTCGATAAATTTTGGACTACGAACCCCCCCAGTACTACATCCTACTAACTATGTCCCTAACTCCTTAAGGTTAATGTATGATTGAGATAAATGCTCGTGACATAAACGCCTGTGCGTGAGTGACATGTGTGCACACGACTAAATTGACTTACGTGGTTAAGGTGTACGTGCATGACTGATGGATTTACTTTTAGACGGCATGGGACTTCGGTATTGAACCAAGAATGGGCCAAACGGCTCGTTCCTATTGCCTTATTCTATTCTATTCTAACTTCTTTTGAATGAAAATACATACAACTGACTAGAAAACTAGGGAAAAATGCATCATCACTGATATTCCCAAGTCTAGCAGATGGCGACATAGCAACCCGTCATATTACTCTGATTTTCCTTATAGTCTAGAGTAAATTTAGTGATATACTCACAAAGAAATGTCCTCAGCAAATTTACTGTACTAAATTAGGATGCCTTCAATCTTGAGATGAGTGTGCCAGTAAAATATAATTACATAGAGGCTAAATGACACGTTATGGCAACAACAAACTACTAAAATCATAACACTATGGAAACAATGCGACAGGTGGAACTGCGCCAAGTAAAACAGAGTTAGGGAGACATAAACGCACCCTTTTAGCAAGAGGAGTGGAGAAATTGTGAAATATGAGATGAGGATACGCTTCTGACATGGTGCCACAGTCTGGGATGTCGTGGCGGAGCTTCACGTCCAAGAGGGTGTAGTATGCAGTCGGACCGTTGGGTAGGTGACTCACCACTAGCTGATCTGGACGACCTCTGTCACAAACAACAGCATTACAGAGGTGTGAATAAGATGCTGTGACTGACTCCATTGTTATGTGAGCCAGCATTACAGAGGTGTGAATAAGATGCCGTGACTGACTCCATTGTTATGTGAGCCAGCATTACAGAGGTGTGAATACGATGCTGTGGCTGACTCCATTGTTATGTGAGCCAGCATTACAGAGGTGTGAATAGGATGCTGTCACTGAGTCCATTACCAACTATAAAAGTTGCTTGTATAGGCAGAAATTACTATTTGCAATGCCCAATAGAGGCACAGTCAGCTTAAAATGCCTGAAGTGAAATAAAATTATATACAAGATAATTCAATGCCTTAACTCCCACACTTCAGCAATTTTTGTTTTCTGGAATTATTGCACAAGTTATCTAAAACGAAATGTGTGGCTGTGAGTAAATGAACTAATCAACTTGAGAAACTAACTCTAGCTCTAACCTTACTAATGAGTTCATGCTAATCTCAAGAACTAATTCCAAACATAAATCTACTGTGATGTGGAAGGTTTACAATTCACACCTGCAATTTTCGAAATAGTGTATTTCTGAAGGTGACATAGGCTAAACTATTTTACCTTGTCTCGTGAAGAATAATTACATCTGTGAAGCCATTACTCTTGGCACTTGATAATAAAGATTTGACATCAAAACTGCCACGATTCATTCTCTCGCTGTTGGGGATGATGAGCTTCATTTCCTGTGAAGAAGAATATCAATATACATTAGTTAATTCATTACGCTTCATAATTAAAGTTGAAACTCTAGAGGTTAAAACAGTAACTTCATAAACGTGGCACAATGTTTTTAAAAAATTAACTCTGCTATTAAAAATGCAAAACTTGCTAATAAATGTGTTCAGAAACACCTATCTAACACAAGTGCATCATTAACACTCAGTACTGCAGAAGTAATAATATCAACAGGAACATTAAAAGAAACAAGTGAAACAGAGTACTCACCTTAGCAAACATTTTTAGCCTGGAGGAAGGATTGTGTGAAGTAGTGATGAAGACCTTTGGGTCGTCTATGCCAGCGTGTCTGTACTCGTCATCAATGTCAGAAGGAGCTCCTCCATGATCTAGGCCCATAAGCCCGGCCAGCTGAGGTCCTTGGTCATCCCACTGAGCAGATAGCATCAGCTTGGCCGCCAGATTACGCACATCACCGGGCAGGGTCTTCTCAGCTGAAGCACATACAACAGTTACTAACTGAAGGTGCAATAAAAGCTTAATAAAACTGAACTTTTAACCATAGGCAGTGAAGACTGTCTATGAGGCTATGATTACTTCCTATATTAACTTTGTTCAACAAGGCAATGACTGAACTCAACAGTATGCCTCTCATGTCTTAAAATATTACACAAAAGAGTTCTTCCTCAAAAGCTACAACAAATTTCAAGCACAAAAACTCTACTTCACTTGAAATAATTTTTAGTCATAAAAAGTTAGTTCACTTTAATTAGTTCCCCTCATTTCAATAATAAAATACAGAATTACAATCATATTTGTCAGCATTGCTTTAGTACTAAGTTACCTTCAACATACGTGGACACCCTCTCCTTGCGTGCCTGCATCTGAGCAAGCCGATGCTCCTGACTCTTGCGGTAGAGGTACTCCCTGCGCTTGCGAGCCAGCTGACGTCTCCCAAAATCACTCTGTAGCAATGGGAAAAGTACTTAATAAATGACTCGTGAAAACCAAAATGAAATTCATTACTTAAATCATAATTCAAACTTTCAGACAATAGATCATCGTTAACTTTATGACAAATTTGAATGTATTCACCATACAGATATAAGGACAATTGCATTTCTAAGCAAAAGTTTAATGACCCAAAAGTCAGGATATGAATAGACAACATAAGAGATAATGGTTTCACATAACACACAAGAACCATGATATCTTCAACATATCTCAGCAAGGCCTAGTACAATATATAAAACACAATTTAAATGCATGTAAACTCATTAAAATAACAAGATAATATAAAATCAATAACTTACCATGATTTCAAAAGGAATGTGAGAAGTTGAAAAATACTGAAGTAAATTTTTTTACAAATTCCACTGATTTAGGAATACTAGTTTGCAGACTGAAGTTTTTTATGTGGCACCAATACACCTGAAACAATGAACATTAGAGCATAATTCATCACTGATTCAAGTGACAAACTTATTTCAAGAACACTCCAGATGAGGAAAAGAACATAGTTATTCATGTTAAAATGTAAATGACCTTTAGAGCTGTAATTATTTACATGTATACAGGAAATGGGATTTCAGAAATTTTACACTATATTACAAGCAACATTTCCGAATTGAATCGAATTGAGTTAGTTTCACATGTATATAGTCACTGTCCAGATATCTAGCTCCACTGGGTTGCATTCTAATGGCCATTGTTGACTGAAATATGTGAAGTGTTCCCCAAGCATGCCTGTCCATATATCCATGGACAGTTCATATCTATATATTGATATACGTATATAGAGATGCATTACATTTTTGTCTATCTAAGGTGGTCACTGGGTAAGTTGTCCTTGTAATATACAGACCATGTGAAAGCACCATGGCCCTCTAGTAGTAATTGTTAACAGGTTAAAGAAGTTAACAAATATGTAGGAAGAGATGTAGAATCCAATAGTGAAAGGGAAGAAGGAAAAAACTATAATCTAGTAATGCATGCATTGGTTAATACAACTTTTACTATGCTCCCCTCCTCTGCTATACTCCAACTTAACTTTTTAAACATATTTCCAATAGCTCGCTATTATTCTTTTTTTCTTCCTGCAGGTACTCAGTTAATGGATTTACTCTTGCTGCTCTCAATGACTCAATGAAAGAACAATTCAAGGATTATCTTGTAGATTTCAATGCTATCTTGGCTAAGTATTTTGATCCAAGATTCAAGCTTACATTGTACAAAAATGCTGCTGATGATACTACTTCTAGAATGAACTTAAATAGCATAACCAAAGAGCTTGCTCTTGTGACAAAATAAAAGATTCACATAAGTGGAAGCCGCCTCATCAGCAACCCCTGGCAACAGTGCGGCTAGTGATGAATGTGGCTTTTCAGCCAATGAACCAACTGGACTTACTAGAGAAGAGGATTTGAATTTGTTAGACTTTGATAAGTTCATGACTGAAATTTCATCAATATCCCATTCAACTGCAGAGGAATCATGCCAAAGAACCTCGACCAAAAACACCAAAGAAACAGTTGTCAAGAAGCAAAGATAATTCAACTTTGCAATCAATCTGTGAAGGAGGAAATGAGGCTCTATGAAAACATGAAAATATTGTCTAAAGAAAAGAATCCTTTTATGTGGTGGCATAAAAATAAGCCTAGGTTTCCCTGCTATCAGTGCTTGCAAGTAAATATTTATCAGCCCCTCCCTCATCAGTGGAGAATGAGCATATTTTCAGTGCAGGTGGGAATACAAACACACTCAAAAGGAACAGGCTCTTGCCTGATACTAGTGAAAGCTTCTTAATGTTTCTGCACCACAACCTTAGAATTTTTCAATTTGAGTATTAAATGTACAGTTATCAAAGATATCTATCTTTATCCTAAAGGAGTATGGCATATTATCTTTATGGAATATATTATTGTGTTTCATGTTGAATGGTTGTACAGGAGCACAATCCTGAGTTGCCTAACAGTGCATAATTGTTCTTTCTTATTAATGTGTATTCCTATTAATTATAAAAATAAAAGTATCAGTATCAATATTGGCCCCTGAAAAAACTGAGTATCAGTATTGGTACATCACTATAAATCATATTTACAATTGAGAAATATTTCCCATTGTTTGCATATGAAAAACTGTCATGGCCCACAGGTGTTTGCCAGCACCTTGCTAATATAAACGAGTCCCTGCAAGTTCAGCTTTACGATGCAGCAGTTCCTTGATTTTGTAGCTAATGCTATGCAACACTCCTCTATGGTGGACCATCTAGAAACATTTAGCTTTAAATAGCACAAATAGCAACAACTGTAATAGTTTTTGCTGAATTGCTATTAGAAGGACAAAAACTTTTGACATTTTCTGTCATTTTTAAAGAAATGGCACATTGATGTGTTCAGCTCAGAGGGCCTCAAATCATACATTAGCCATAATTTATTGTCATTATTTTGCAACTGGTTGAACATTGAAAAGCCAGTCAGTCTTGCTTAACCCATTAATGACGAGAATTATTTACTGGATGTACCCTTCCCTTGCAATTTTTCAAGGCCAGCTGAACATGGTGTAACCGGCGTATAAGAACCAAACCTGTTTAGAAAATGTACAAGCTTTGTATTGAACCAATTAACCCACTAAAATCGATACTTGATAATACAGTTAAAATATGTATTTTTGTCCCCTGGTTCCAAATGGAACCGCTTGTCATTAATGGGTTAAGGCCCATGCAATACTTTAGCTCAACTTTCTGAACTTGCAGCCATAAGTGTCAGTTGCACAAGTTCATCAGAGTTAGTAAAAATTATATGCAATGAGATTAACATTGTATCATTTTCAGTCACTACACATATGTCTCAATCATTATACAGTAAAATATGCAGCTACTAGCTACAACACAACTTCAAGAAAGGATTACATCAAAAGATGTTGTCCTATCAGTGAAAATAGATTACAAACATTGTCTAAGACAACTTTTGTGTAACTTGGAAAAATTACCCAGTTAATAGTAATTAAGCACTTATGATATTACAGCAATGAGCACATCATAACATTTAAAAAAAATTTCATACCAGAGAGAACAGTGGCAGGTAAAACGGCTGCTAATTTTTCAAGGGTTAATGATGAAATGATTAATGAATAAAAAATTATCAATAATTTTTTTCCATAGACATGCATTTACACTTGCGTACAGTAACTCAGAAGTCAGAACACCATCAAGATTTGGTAAGAAATATTGAATGTACAGTGTAACTTCACAGTACACCTGCATAGACATTTTACAGAATAAAAAATGTATGGTGAAGCACCTCCCAAAATTCTGAGACATAGAAAAATATTCTACTTGGATAAATTGTAAAAATTGTAGTCAAATAGCAGCCCCTTATTGTGAAATGGTGTATTTTAAACTAACATTTTTATGTTGAAAGAGTGTTTACAGTTCATTATGTAACTATTTAATATAAAACCATAAAAATAGCAGCCTATATGGAAAAGGTGGTCATATAAATTTCAAACATAATCCAATAAGATACTGCTATTATATTAACTGCAACACAAGGTTGTCACAGAAAAGTTTGTAAATTAATTCTCAGAACTGATAATAATGGTATACAAAAACCAAAATTTGATTCAATGACCAATTTCAATTAATGAAACCATTTAATCATGTCAACTTCAATTAATGAAACCATTTTATCATATCAATTTCAATTAATGAAACCATTTATCATGTCTATTTCAATTAACAAAACCATTTTATGTCAATTTCAATTAATAAAGCCAGTTCATCATGTCAATTTCAATTAATGAAACCATTCTATAAAATCGCAGAGCACATCACATGCAAATTGGTGAGAGATCAAACCATTCATTGGCAGTACAGCGTGCGGCAACACAACTTCCTTTTTTCAAAGGAAGTTCCTTTCATAAAAAGGAAGTTATGTTGCCGCATCGTGTACTTGTTAGCTGCTCAACATATAACGGAAAAATAACGAGACAGCGGTCACTATATTAATACCTTTTTGAAACATGGTAACTACACAGTCAAGGCAATACATGTTATCACTTAAATACACAAAACGTTGACAACAAATTCTTAACGCTATCCTAAAACATTATTAAATAATATTAAATCACTCATTGAACACCTTCAAAATTAATATCTCACGTGTCTCATATGCGAGCTGTTCTTAAAAATGCTTTCTCTCTTAAGCTTTGCTTATAATTTACACTTTATAACCTACACACACGCATCCACTTGCACTTACCGCAGCTACCAGCATGCTCACTTTGCTTTTCGCCCGGAGCCCCAGACGTAAACACGAGCTGGGTATTTTACCCTAAAAGCTCGCTCTATACATACTTTACCCCAAAAGTACATTATAATTCAGTATACGGATTAAAAATCAATTTTTTCGCTTCGAATTACGAAAATGGCTCATTAAAGTATGTGTGACAAACTGAACATTGAATTTTCATTGAAATAATAATTAGAAATATATGAGACATATTAGCAGGACCGAAAGGTTCAATGAGCAAATTTCAGTCTCTATATCATATACTCCGAACATAATATTGAGTGGTACACTCGAAGAGGACAAATAACGACAAATTCATTATATGACCTCATACATAGTTTATGATGGATGGTCTGTGAATATCTGTATGTTTGTCTTCAATTTGATCAAATATTAATCTAAGAAAATCATCTTTTCCATGACATCTGATATTCCCTTCTGATTTAAAAAATTCAATCTATAATGAGTTCCAGGTTATTTTATAAAGAGCAGGGGTTCCTAAACCCTTTTTGATTGAGTACCACTTGTAAGTCCCGTACCATCTCCTCGTAACCCTTGGTTTCATGAAAACACATTTCTATCAACTAGTAACTTATTCATCATTGGAAACCTAAATGAACCAACGATGCAGAAGACTGGTAATCCATGAAAATTATTGTATTGAACAAGACTGCTTCTTCTCCTTCAACTGGTCGTTACGAAGCATAACTTTGCTTACATTAAAAATCAAGCTTGGGTGCAGAAAAACGACTCATGGTCTTTAATTTGACGTCCTTCATGACTGAAACCTCCTTTTTATACTCTCTTGTAGAGAGTAAAATCAGTAGTTAGGGAACAACACGATCGACTTGTGCCAGGTATTGGAAGGCCATGCTCACCCAAAAGTTTATAGGACAGCATTCCTTGTGTATCGTATTTGCTCCCCCGTCAGACCGGATATCTATGATTGCCTTTTGTTTCCCAATCCTGACAAGCAGATTGGCCGATTTAACCTATAATAAATTGATGATTTAAGCGTAACATGTCAAGTCCGGGAAGTAACGCTTCAGTTAAGTCTTGAACAGTGAGAGATGATGGGCGATTATCTTGGTAGGTTTATCATTGATCTCGATCTCAAGGACAGTCTTGAGTTCAAACATTTCGTAACTGTGTTTGCTGTCCACGATCTTCATTCAAGGATTTGACTCCAAACTGCCTCACTCAATCAAAGCAACAACTACATATAAGACATCCTAGAACTATCAGCCACCTCACCCTCGATGACGTCAGGCATGTTACGCTCATAGTTTCTCATTGTCCTACATCGCCCTAATAAGTTTTTCATTGTACCATAACACATTTTCACAGCACAGAGGCCAGTGGATTACTGACTGTGGCAGTGGGCCTCAATAGCCGTTGGCAAATTTTAAGGTGTAAGTTACTCAGTATATTTTTCTAAGACGATTATACTCGTACTACGGCATCATACTGGTATTATAAAACATTTGAAAAGCGGGTGAAGTGGAACATTACCAAACGTCGGTTAAGAAAATCCACATGTTAGCCAAAATAGTATAATAACATTTCACTTATTCGCGCCGTTCCGTACAAGGGTAATTAGACGAAAAGTAACAATGGACATTGCTAGTTTGCCCTTCTACTCCCAGCCCCCATAATACCTGAGGCCATCCTTAGACTTAGACTTAGATTTAGGGCCAGCGCTTGACTGGGGCCTTTTTAACGGCCTCCAATTTCCTTCAACACACACAAGCAATGCTCTGCAGGTAGTCACATTTAAAGAAACTGACCAATCAACTTCAATCTCGCTTACCCCACGCATGCACCAAGAAATATGTTCTTCATCTCATCCGCAACAATCATATTACACTCCTCATCTAGCACCACAAGATATCTCATACCAAAGTCTCCTTCATCACACCTCGCATTCCACTCGTTTTCTCCAAACTGCTCATGGACCACATTCATGAGGCTCTCTCGCTCATGTTCATATATACTACATTCTAATACTAGATGTTCAACTGTTTCCTCTACTCCTCAGTTAAACTGCAGACATAACCTTGTATTCCCCTCATTCCACCTCCATGTACGCCTATTCACACAAAGCCTTACATATGACGGCAAACAAGAGTTGGCTGCCAAAACTTCCACCCTAAAACATTTCAAACCTTGGTACATTCGTACTGGCATACCAAATTAAAGTAGTTTTTCCCATTTATACTACGCTTTCATTTGTTCAGACCATGCTCTTTTGTCAGTTTTTCAATTTCTTTCTTCCACTTATTGCAATCCCACTCCAGTCCTTTACCTCCACGACCTCTCAATAATCAATCGTCCATAAATCTTTCAATTCTAACATGAAGAGTCTTCTGAATCTTCAGTTTTCTTGCATGTCCCTAGCAAATCCGTAGGGGGTTCCAATTCCCGTAGCTACCTTGATTTGTTTTCGTTTGATCATCCGCACACGAGAAACACGTCCAGTATGCTGCAACGCTGGATGCCCAGACTAAGACTAAGCCTTCATCAAATTCAACGAAGCGCTCCTACGAGCCTCGACTTTACGTTGCAGTCCAGAAGACAGAAATACTCGGTTGGAACAGCATTACTACTCCTCAGATGTTGGCATTAGGGACTGTAAATTCAGTGTATCTGAACTGTATACCTAGTTGGAAATAAAGTTTTTCTTTTCTTTAATAGTGACGACTCTTCCACATGACAAGTACATTACGTACAGAATGAGAGACTTTTCAGGTCCTACACTTTAGAAATTTTATGCTGATTGAACTTGAGCATTAGACTAACACAGAACTGAGAATTTTTGTAAAATTTATAGAAAGTCTCGAACGGCGACTCCTAAAGAGATATTTGAAGGGTGGACAGCACTAGTGGACTACTTGCATTTTTTCCCGTGGGAAAAAATGCAAGTAATCCACTAGTGCTATCCACCCTTCATATAGTAAACTACTGGATCGTAATCGCCTCTGTCAGCGCTGTGTTAGCGACAGCACGGGAGTGGACTACTTGCATTTTTTCACGTGGAAAATATATTATATTTACCACGGGAAAAAATACAAGTAGTCCACTACTGCTGTCCACCCTTCATTTAATCCAAAAATCTTCGGTCAATGACTTGGAAAAGTAACTATATTGTATAATGTTAGAATAGTAAATTGTATGAAATTTCATTGAACAGGATTTTGATATGCAGAAACTCACAGTCGTTGTGAATGAGGTACTGGCCAAACCGACCATATATAGCGCATGTTTCACATACACGTACAAGACCTTCCCTGACTATCGATTTGAAGTGCCCGTATGTTTGCGTTCGTCATTCCCTCTTCCTCTCTATTCTAATTATATTTTCTTATCAATGTATGATCTGGGTTGCAATATTAGTTGATTAAAAGATACAAATAAGTTGAGTTCCTCCTTAACCAAGAAAATTGTGGCATGAGAATGATCTTAGACTGAAGGCACCTATGTAAGAAGCAGTTAACAGATACGGGCTCAGCAAGAAAACTTTGGCCATCTTCTGAACTCGTTTCAAAATGGAAAACGACATTGATCAAAGATCAATATTGTTGGCCCCTAAATATTCCGTAAACAGTCCTTACGAACGCATCCTGTAGTGGTTACATGAAAGAGATTAAATTTGGGAAATCGAAAAGATGAGACTCTTCGAGATTGAATTTTTTAGCTGTTTTCCACTACAACTGAATTTGAGAAAATACGTTCGAAGTCTTCCAAAAGGAATGCCAAACACAACAAATTTTAGGCATACTTGAAAAATACTCAGGTATATAGTATAATATGCGGTAAAAATATAAGTAGGAATATAATAGCCTATATAAATTTTGAATAAATGAATTCATAAGGGAGACAAAATATAGTCCTGATGTTTAAAACAGTACACAATATTTCCGTTAGTTTTGCGCGAAGTAATTATCAGCCAAAACGGTTTTAAACTCACCCAAAGCATCGATATTCAATTTGTTTCTCGAAATGAATTAATTTCACTGCTTCAGTCCCTTCTTATGCTCGTAAATAAGTTCCTTAAAATACTCAAGAAGCTTCAACCGCATTTTTTCAGGTAGTCGCAGTGTTTACATTGTTTGCCATAGGTTCTACCTGTGTGTCATGGTGTGGTCGACGGCAAATGCCCTGTTCCGCCGGCTATAGTCGAGGAGGTCGTTCTGACTGTTAGGACCCTACATCTTCTAATACAAGGTATTCGTAGCAATATTTACAACTTCAAGTATGTTCTGCATACATAACTTAAAGGTATTATGGTTGCTGTAGGTTATAAGTAAAGGCCTCGTAAACTCGTTGAATTGAACAGGTAAGTCTTGGGTGCAGAAGCCTGGAGCTTCCTGCTACCTGCTACCTGCTGGGTCCCACGGTCGCAGGATACCGTCCCAGTCAGTGTTGTGTTGGAGGCCGGCAAGTGTGGGTGTACGGTGCAGTTGTGCTACAATTCTTCCTTTGATCTTTTCTTGTTTTCTATAGTTTGAGATTGAGTAATCTTCCTGGACTGGATTTGCTTCCCTTCTTCAAGAGCTTCGCAAGGTAAAGTATTTTTTTATTAGGGTTTGGTGGAAGTAAAAGGTGTATAGTTTTATTTTTATTAATGTTTTTTGTCTTAATTTCCTCGAAAGAAAGTTCAATACTCTTTCCTAGAATGATGTATAATTACTGTCAATTTATCGTAATATTCTTTCTAATTTACCAATCCCTGTATTTTCGTTACATCTTTTGTATAAGCATTGGACAGCTTCCTCCGTAAATCAAACTGAATAATTAGTTTGCTGACTCATTCATTTTATAGACAAAAACATTTTTAATTGGAAATCCATTAATCATGCTATTTGTAGTTGTTCATACATACTGGTGGTGCAAAAAATTTTGTGAACTCAAATTTCCGAGATACTCTAAAAAGTGCAACTGAAGAATGAGATTGTTCAGCCGTGCAACAAGTTGTATGTGGTGTCTCCTTCGAAGACTAGAAGTGATGAAGGCAGTTAGGACACCAATGCATCGTAAACAGCGGTCTGTAGTACGGCCGTGTGTCCGACACCTCTGAGCAACTTTACAGTTGAAACGATAGTACCAACGTCGCGTTCTGAAAAATTGGACGGATCCGCAAAATTTTGTCTGTGGGGCTCTTGTTGAACTTCTGAGATTTAGCGTGATCCGGTCATGATTAATGCTTTCATTAACCCCGGTGTCATGGGTTAATCTTACTAGCAATCTTTAATGTCATTAGAAAAGTGGCTCAACAAATGTAATCTTGATATTATATGATCGATGCTTTCGTGTATTCCAGGGGCATTTCAATTTACCTGCAACCTTTGATGTAATTAGAAAAATTGGGAATAATTTCAGGGGGCAGAAAATGTTATGCAGGCTCGCCGAGTTCTTCTACATCTGTCTGCTTGCCCCATAATTCTGAGTCCTCATTGCTTCTAAATCCCCTTATGCGCCTGAGTCTCCCTCCCCTACTGCATAATTATGCATCCTCTTCTACGTCTGGGTGCCTTACTACAGTTTTTAAATTCTGTAGTTGCGAGCATATCAACTGGCGTCATTGGAACTTCAGGGTGCAGCAACATAACTGCCTTTTTTTAAATACATTTTCCTCTGAAAAAAGGAAGTTATGTTGCTGCACCCTGTACGGTTCAGCGCTTCTGCCTTATGTTTTTCCCTTTTATTTTCATTGGATGAATGACAATTTTGAATCTTTTATAATCTTTTGCTGTGTCCCTAACATTGTGAGGAGAAAGTAATGATACTCTCATAGAAGGTGAGGAATTTCAGGGCTTCTAGTAAAATGCAGGGATTAGAACAAAACTTCCAAGAACCCGTGTGAAAAAATAAAAACTTTGTTGGTAAATGCATGTCATGAAATTACGCGAATATCATGTAAAACTTCATGCATACAGCACGGTATAAATGTATCATATCATTTTTTGCGCATCGTGAAGAATTATACGCGCATAATAGTGAATTACATGTGCATAGTATGAAAGTGAGTGAAAACTATATTGTATCACACACGTCATAAGGAATTAAGTGCGGTATTATACAAAATTATACGTGTATTATATAAAATTATGCTCGTGTCATATCGAACTATACGCGTCTTATTTGAATTTATTAGTTCAATTTTTAGACGGTTAAGTAATTTTGCCGTATGCGGATCCGGTGTAGAACGCCTGCTGCAAATCAAGATGTCAAATTTAGTTTTGATTCCAATTGATTGTTAACAACTTTTCTTTACATTTCCCACATTCAAATGTCATTGGTTAGTTAGTGCGTGGTGATAGCCATTCTAATCCATTCAATGCCACGATGGTAAAGAAAGGTAAACGCTATGTAAAAAACGTACTTATTCAAATTATGTAGCTATCCCCCGCACACTATAATGAAATATTTCAACGGAGAATTAGAAATTGATACCTGAAAATTACATCATGACTACAATTTCACGTTTGAAACGACGATTAATATTTCAGTATGGGAGTTTAGCTGCGAGCGTCTGACTCGAGAAGAGGTCATCGGTGTCTGATCAAATCTTAAGTATAGAAATGTACAAGAAATGCACGAGTTTTTAGGAGATATGAAACGTTCAAGCATGTCGAAATTCAACTTATAGGTCAAGAGTGTTTGAAATTGTATGGAAATGTAGTGGAAAATTGTTTTTGTTGTTAAACAATGAATTTCATTTGGGTTTCTGTTCTGGCGTTTTTTTATTGTCTGAGGCCTTAAAAATACGTAATTGTGTGATCATTGATGCGTCATTAATGATGAACGTATAATCATTTTTTCCTCCCTGTAACCTTTGCACAAGTGATCATTGTTTTCTGGGATTGTTTTGTGAGTGACAATCTGTTATATTTGTCAGATATTAATTTAGTACTTGCTAGTTATTTTGTTCATTATAGAAGAAAAACTGAAGATTCGAACAATTATATTACCATTGACTCTTAGACAGTTCCAACACTTTGAGAAGCTGTTTGACAAACCAAAGTGGCTAACACTCACACTAAATTTGCTCGTTAATGTATTCGACATACGTACAACACAGTTGATTAATCTATCCTTAATTTGTTCGTTCTGGACTATTTACTTATGTACATATATAATAAATCTTGTCGACCACCGATGACGCGATCGCGTTAGAGTTCCAACGAGTGTGCCATGCAAGTGAGGGATGACATAGGAATTGTTATGTATCATCTCTGAGACAAGGTGACTAATTACAGGCATACGTGTACCGTTACCAAGTCATATATGATAGCTGGAGCAGTAGCAGGCTGTCACATAACTGTGTTATGTTCTGCTACGTAAAGATTCGGAAAGTTCGAACAGAAATGCTTACAAGCATTAAACATGCTGAAAGTTAACCTTAAATAAATAAGCAAAGTCGTTCATTCTTCACGTAAGTTAGTTCCTGTATCACTGTTATCTGTCCTCAGTAAATGCCTTACAATCTGGAAGTTGAGATACAAGAAGATTCAGAATGGATTAATTATTGTCTTATGTTTTACACTGCATACATGAACCATTTTGTACCTCATCACCCGCTTGCAGTTCTGCGACTGATGAACATGGAAACCATGACAACCAGTGTTCATATCCTACACAAATTAGAGGCTGATTAGCTATGTTCTTCATCCAAATCCCTTTGCTACCGTTGGGATAATTCGCCCCACAGAAAGTTCCACAGACAGTTGGGATAATATGTCCCGCTGTAAAATACCAATGGGATAATTAATCCCAAAATATTTCTAGGCCTTCCATTTTATTCAAGTAATTGACATTTAAAAAGAAATTTCAGATATTTTTCAGACATAAATTAAGTTTTAACACAGGAAAAGCTGGATTTCTATAAAAAAATCGATAGCGAAAGGGTTTAGCTTCGGCGATGGATGCCCAACAAACACGACTGTTGGGAGAGCTACGAGGTCTGCAGAGTTCGAGTCACATAGTTTTCTGGTGAACTTTGTTATGTGGACGTCCGAATTAAGACAAAACACTGGGTCTGCACTCCAGAGTCCGAATGCAAACATGTAATGAATCTGTTCCGCTAGACCAGTGGTTCCCAATCTGTGGTACGCGTACCACTAGTAGTACGCGAGAGCCTTCCAGGTGGTACGCGAACACTTTCGGGGTCATGAACAATTTTTATTTTGCTATATTTTACTTCACAAAATGTTTACTGCCTAACATAGGATAATCTGGCAACGAAGTAGTTAGCAAATCTTAGTTGATTTGCGTGTTCTACTTGTACAATAATGGAAATAAAGTGATATCTGATCGAATTTAGTTTCTCTGGAACCAGGTGGTACGCGGCGACTGTACGGGACCTCAAAGTGGTACTTGATCACAAAAAGGTTGGGAACCACTGCGCTAGACGCATTGTGCCGTGCCGGCGCACTGTGCCAGGCCTTGTACGGCAGAATGAAATCTATCTCCGCATCGTTAAGCTTAACGCTTATTAGTTATGACTTTGATGTTGATGATCATACCTCTGTGACTTGAGTCTGAATTTATCTTGGGGTACGTTATTGGACAGATTAGCAAATACTTCTACCTGAATATCTTACTATATTGGCTTCATGTATTAGTTTCAATTTTTTCAAGTCAAGTTGTCCGTTTCTTCGAATGCCATAGCATTCCTCAACCTGATCTGCTGCTACATATTTCTGGCATTTTCGTGCGAGGTGTTTCTATCGATACGCTGAAGTGTCAGTTTACACATTGTATTGTTGTTTAATTCTGATTTAACAATCTGTTGATAGCTTCTAATATTACCGTGTTTTAAATTTTAACGCCTCTTCATTTTAGGGTACTGTGGGTTTTGAGGCACTTATTTATTCTTAGCACCATGCATGATATATCCACCTTCAGTGCAAGACTATTTAACCTTAGTAGTCATCGTGCTTATGTACATATTATTTAAGTGCTAATGCATCGAATTAGTTCTTTCATAGCATTTGCTGCCAGTGGCAGCGATGACCTCATGAGTATAGTGGGCCAGCAGCGCTAGGCCCACAACGCTCTATTTTTGTCTTGATTGGAGGTGCAAGTCGACACAAGCGAGCGTAGGTGATGTTAAGCACCTGGAGCAAAGGTGCTTGAAAGGACCATAATTTCTACGGCTGGGGAGCGCCACACAGCCCTGCGCAGCAACAACGCCGCTGGCACGGAAATGCTCCTCTGTGCAGAGCAGCTTTAGGGTGCAGTGTGTAGAATTACATGTGCAGACATCGCTCTTCAGTGCGTGGCTCGCTTGACTGTGGTCAGTAGCCAGCGTGTGTCTTGCTATTGCGCTGATGCAATGTACAATTTAGTAGCTCGCCGTGCTAGCGTTGGTCTACTCTTTATTTTACTGGGGCTGTTCGTCATGGATGGGACCGTGGCGGTTGGTCAGGGGACTGTGGCGGTTGGTCACGGATAAGGCTGTGGCTGTTGGTCACGGATGAGGCTGTGGCTGTTGGTCATGCATGGGACTGTGGCTGCTGGTTAAAAGACTGTGGCTGTTGGTCAGAAGACTGTGGCTGTTGGTCAGAAGACTGTG
>VCRD01000041.1:318643-374119 GCA_006783055.1 Trinorchestia longiramus | reverse complement strand
TATATATATATATATATATATATATATATATATATATATATATATATATACTTTTTCGTCGTTTCAGACGGTCTTACAACAACAAGCTAAAATAGATCACAGAACAGTACATCACAAACTAACTTTATAACAAAACTTATCGCTAACTTTGTTCATGAAGTCCGCCAGTGAGTTCACTTGCTAGGTCTTATACATACTTCCGGTTTTCCTTTCTCTGGAAGACACCAACGTTCCATGTAACCGACTTCTTGCATTAAGTTTACATTTTAGTTTCTTTCTATCGCTTATATTTTTGTTTCGTGGCAATACTTCATTATGTTTCTTTTCTCTGTAAATTTGGTGACAGCGGAAACACTTGAATTAAATGTCAACGCAATGTCACTCTAATTTTCAACTTAATCAAAAAAGACCATAGATTAAACTTGGAATATGGAAATTGAATAAAAGAGACTTTATGTCACTCTCCACAGTGAAAAAGCTAACAGTGATAACATTTATGTACGTAACTAATAGACCCATATGTGAAAAAATTCACGTATTTTTTACTGAATTTTTTCGTTTAATTTGCCAGTGGACGCGGGCTTTGCGAAGGAGTTTCCACATTGAAGGATGTGCCCTTGGTATTCACAATATGTACAATGCTAACCTTACACGTATACCCTACCGAATTTTCTCCTATCTAAATCTTTAAGAGCGTGACAGAGAGACGGACCAAACAGGCAAGCAACAAACTGTATTATTATATAGTGGACGGATAATATATCATACTGCGTTGAAACGAAACTTATTTTGGTTAGCGCAACCAATTTAGAAACGCCTGTAGTTTTAAGAATGCATATGAATAAGTGAGAAGTCATGAATTCTAAGTAGAGATGTATGTACAAACTTATGAGGACATGCTGAGCATGTGGTTATTTTTAGAGGAAAATATCAGTATGAGGAAAATTTTTAATTAATTAATTAATTTTAATTTCCTTTGCCCTCTCTTCTTCTTAAGTGATATCCCAGTACCTTTTCTTATTGCTAATATGATGAAATATTGTCAGAATAATCAAGCAAATGCAGAAGCACTGGCCTTGAGTCAAGCGCTATGGTTTCTTTTGGGTCCGAGATCTAGCTATTTTTTTTTTGCTGCAGAGCTTTACAAATCTCGCTGTTTGCAGCAGCTACGTTATACCTAAGAGGGATCACAGCCGCCAGTGTGGAGGGAACTAAATTCATTTTATATGCACATGAAGTCAAGCACTAGGCGTTGTTAATGAGAGCATATGCGATTTCATCGAATTTCCTCTTGTGGAACACTTGCGTGTGAGCACACCTGTGGTGCCAGCAGGAAAGACTACTCAGGGCGACAACCTCATATCATTTGACCGTTCCAGTGCCGTCGCTGCCCCCCAACCCTCGTAGCTTCAGGTGTGGTGGTCCACACTGCGAGTGTCCATCACACTTATCGTTGTCGATTTCCCTGTCCCCTAAAATAGTACACACAAAAGAACTGAGGGGCTTAGTTCGAGCATGGATCTGACTGACCTCTGTAGTTGAGGGAGATTGTATGTTGCCAATACTTGCTGTTATAAAATCAGAAGAAGAACCAATACAAAGGGGAATATTTTTAATAACGAAAGTTGCGGAGTACAAAGATTCTTTCCTTTTGAAATTTTATGATATGGAATACAAGTATTAAATCTCTGTATTCCGAAATCTTTGTTTGGTTTTTCTATCCATCGTACGTCTGCAAATTCCAAGAAATCGTCCAATTTTCTCTAGAACATGCTGTCATGGCTCCTATTTTCTTATACTTCGTACAAAAATCGCAGTTAGGAAAATTAACATATTTAATAATAATTCGTACGTAACCTACAGTTCTTTATACCTTGGATAGTGTTCTACTTAGAATCGACTTATTTATTTTTAAATTATAGATCATGTTGCTACCTCCTTCTTTATATGACTTCGTAATCTTAATAATAATTCAAGTATTGTTGTTCATTAGACTTGAAAGCTACTATTCTTTTTTTCGCTGAAACTATACTCGAATTCATATTGGCATGGATGAAAACAGTTGAAAATCATACGATGAATCATTCTTTCGTCTTGTGCAGTTGTTTCGTATTTTATTTTTATGAAATATAATTATTTATTTTCGTTTTAGCGAATTTTGTAGCTGAAGGTTATGCATCACGCCGGTCTGACGGCACAATGCACTCAGAGCTGCAGCCCATTAGGCTCTTTCTTAGACTTGGCTTCTCTTCGGACCAGTTCAAAACTTCTCGCTCCTTACGCCTTGGCAGGCCGGACTAGCGAGTTCAGGTACGTGGAAGACACCTCATTTGTCCCGCGTCTCTCCCAAAAAGAACATTTCTTCTGCTTCTTAAAGGAACAGATGAGATTTGCTGCTAAAAGTCATTCCTTTGTAGCGTGCGAGCGATGGCGATCGTGCGAACGGGCTTTGCATGGTTCAGCACGGGCCGCTAAAACTAGCCTTTTATTTGGAACCCTGTTGATTTTACGGAGACAATTTGTTGCGTCCGTTGGTGTTTTGTGTGTACAGTTATGCTCATTTGGGACTGTCAAGGTTGTTCTTTTCGCGAAGATTCGTTTCTAATGTGTCCAGCACACTACAATGCAGCCAGTACGGAAACTTGATTACTTTCTTTCTTTTTCTGCGATCATTTCAACACTGCTTGCATGAAGGGAATATGATATAAATGCAGTTCATCAGATTTTAAATTCATGCGTTGTAAGATATCGAGCTCATGACTACAACAACCTCCTGTCTTGTGCACACACTCACTTTATTCGTGCGTTTTACACATAGTAAGTTAAATAATGACCATGTCTCTCAGAGCCTGCAATTTACAATAAGATCGTTCTGAGACATGTGACTGGGAAAACACTAGAAAACTGTAAGTAGATCTGTCGGTTGATAAGTCTACATACCTAACTTTGGGTGTCTGTTTTGATAAATATATGACGTTAATTCGAGGATCACCAAGGCAGCAATAGACCTCTGTAATAATGAAGACAACTTTATGACACGGTCCCGCCAAGTGAGGGAAGTTGTGTCAGTAACATGTTATGCAACTGGAGGCTGGTGTGAGATGAGAGGCAATCAGAGGGTGACATTTTCAATGCTGCAACCGCAACGTGCCTGTCACTCTCTCTCTCTATCCCTTCTGTCACATGGTGGAGAACCTGCTAGTTGAAGGCCGTTTCACTCGTACGCAGCAGAAATTTACTCATCTGGATCATGTTGGGGCTGACGCTCGTGAATTAGCTTTAGCTAATTTCATGCAGTATTTCAGCTAATCTTGGCATTTTTTGGTGTGTGCAACAGTAATATAATATCTTGAAATTTATACAGGATTTCATTTAATCTTGTCAATTTTTGATGAGTGCTTCTATAACAAATATTCTAAAATTCACGTGACGTACAACTAATGTCATCGCTTGTTGTGGCATTTATTTCCTTTTAGTTGTCATGCGATAGCTAACAGTTAATTAACATAATTATTTAATAGTTTACAATTTCATTACTTAATTTGTTGTACAAAGGCTTTCACGCCACTGATTTTGATACGTTTGTGTCACAGCATTGTGTCGGCGCTTTCATTATCATTTGTATCATCGCTTTCATTACCTTGGCCGTGCTCATGCTGTGAGTGAATAAATAGGCTGACGTATGTATAACGTAGACTTGCGTCAGGGCTGACAAAGACTCGGTGTTCTATCTGAACATATTGTACACTGGACACATCGTGCCTTACTGCAATAAAAAGCTTACTCGTTTGTTCCCTAACATTCTGCAGGTCATGTATGTCAATGTCAAACATCATTCTTTTTGCATAGCTAAAATTTTTTAGTGACGTCAACAAAATTAAAATGCACCTTTGAAATGCTGAACCCTCCTGAAAAAATTATGAAAGAATTAATTACATTTTATTACTAAACTTTAATATTCCTGAAATTATAGTAACACTGTCATAAGTGAAAACAACTACTATAAATTGACTGCACTGCTCATAGCCTAACAAATAACTGGTTAATGTGAGTCTAAATGACTTTGTCTGCATGCAACTGATGACACTGAATGCAATTGGATTAATTCCTAATCAAGAATATCTCTCAGTTCATTGCTCCCGAGGCTGGATCATCGCATCACCACAGTTCTATCGGTTTTTCTTTATGTGGTGCAGCTAGACATTAATGCACTATTTATTTTTCATTGATTTCTTGCTGTTCCCATAGCCGGCTTCTAGGGACCGTTATGAAACCCATTCCAAGCATTCCCCAGCGGGGGTCTGTGTGTGGACGGGGCAGCTTCAAGGAGGTTTTGATTGGTCTCGCATGAGACCTCGAGTTCAAGTCGAAACTCGCGCATCTTGTCTGTCCAAGATCTTACTGGGGCAGGAGCGTCCTGCCCTAGCCACTAGTCTGCCACTATTGTGCTGTCGGAACTTTCTATCTCTGCTCATCTCTACTCCTTCTCGTATTCCCATTCTTATAAAAGGCCTTCCTCCGGAAATAAGATGACACAGCCCCGGGTGTCTGTCGTAGTAATAATCATCATTGCCTTCCTGCAGCGCAATCGGAACAACATTTCATCCGCGTGTCATGAACATGATCTCACTCCTGTCATTAAGCTTTCTTCTCCTGCCGAAAGTGCAAGTGACAATAAAGATATGCTGAACGTAGCAAATGCACCATAAATTTTAGACACGGAATGTCTTCCTGCTATGTTCAGATTCTCACTGCTCTGTAAGTCGTGATAAATTGTCTTGTTTTCGTGTGGACATTTTTGAACTTGTGAACAAGGCCGTGCTTGTTGGTTCTATTGAAACTCTATTGTTCAGATCTTATGCGATTGCATTGATGTAAGCGGCGTCTTTATTTTTGTGCTGTACTCTACTGTTGTTGTGTCGAAACAATAATAAAATGTTCTACAAATATCGTGGCTTTGTATTTTGCTCTCAACTTGCGACTCGCTGTTGCTACCAGGATAGCGTTATTTTAATGTAGGACACCATACAATACTGAACATTCCTGATGTGTAAAGTCTCTGATCGTTTGATGATCCAAAATGCTATGAAAAATAGAAGTTAATGTTCACATGTAAAGATTTCAACAGCACACTTATGTCCCATTACTGCAAATCGGGCCTGAGATCTTGTTGCAGGGCGTTATGAAGCGATGTTCATCCCTGAGTACGTGATATCATACTCTGGCAGATCCCATGCTCATGCACGCATGCTCCTTTACAAGGCATGCTCCGTACCTGATCTGGCGAACAAGTTTATGCGCACGCTGTCTTGGGGAAAGCTAGGGGTTGGCTGAGCATCCGGTTTTCCGACCTCTCTGTAGTCTCTCTCGCCCTGCGTGAAATGATGTCTATCTGGGCGAGGGACTGCATCCCGTGTAATTCCAATTTTAAACTTGCATTTATCAACTCAAGAACCATCCTGAACGTTGCGTTTCTGGAATATGAAATGACATCTTTTTCTACGAATCGGAGAGTGAGTGAATTGCTTATTTGAACACTCAAACTTTCGTTCGTTTAGATACGGGGTCGCACAAAGCAATGCGTGGAAAACCTTTGAATAAAAACCTTGTAAATCCTTGGTTATTCTGATAACCGTAATTCTAAATTAGTACTTGTCTTCTACGTTAATTACCGCTTCGATCTAGCTTTTTTAATTAATATTCTAATTCTGTAATAAATCAGTTTATTTTAGGATTATAAGTGAAGTAAACCTTAAAGAAGATTGAAAAATAACGTCATTTGGGCCTTTAAGAAAATCTCGCAGATTCCCAAATGGCTTATTAAATCTGGAAAGAATCTTTATTTTCAAACTTATTTCACCTAGCAATCGTGTTTGCGAGAAACATTTTTAATGAAGGTGATATACTGTACTCGACATGAATTATGTGACAGAATAGACATTAATTTCTTTTTCATAGTTATCAATTACACATACAAAATATAACCTTCAATTTAATGTAAATGAATACGCAATAAATAACGTTTCGAAGTTGTCGCCCATGAAACCAAATTTTACTTTTGAATAAAAATCCATTTGAAATTATACTTTTACGAATTCAAAGTGTTTGGAGTTACTGATAGCATTTCAACTGAACAAATCGGAATTTTGCTGTACTTATATTTGTTAGCTTTTATTAAGTAGAAGATTACTGCTTCCAGTGTTGAATTATCCCGATCGAACGCTAAGAAATACACAAAGCTGGAACGTTATCGCAGAAAATATACACAACTTATAAGATGAGACAAATATATTATGAAGTCGTTTCTTAATTTCAATTCAAGGCACTTGAACATTTCGTAAGCGAGGTTTAATTATAATAGTTTTTAACATGGTTAGGAGCGCTAGACTTATTCTAGTTGGGAACTACTTAAGTTAAAGTACTTACTGTGCATCACACATGAGGGTTGTTTATTATTGATCAAGTAGTTCTGGGCATGGCAGGCTTACACTGCACGCCTAGAGTTAAGAATTAAAAGTAAACGTAATTACTGCATCTTGCAAGATGCACTTTACACCATCCACTCATGTTAAGAAACTCATCCAATGTGTAGTGCTTGTAGTCGTGTAATGAAGTTACTAATTACTAATATTCAGTTAGTGCTGAAGCAATGTTTTTATAGTTCGTATAGCTTGAGACGCTACAGAGGTTGGAGGAAAATTCGATTAGCAGACTAAAAACACACTTGCTCGGTTGGGTGAAGGCCAAGGACTACTATAATTATATTATTATAGTAGTCCTGGGTGAAGGCATATAGCGCGAAGTTGTATAACCTTATTATGCAGCTCGTATTGAGTTCTGTTTCTATCGCTCTCATCCTCCATTTTAATCATATTTAGCTTTTGTTTACTTTTTCCATTACTTGTTCATTATTATCCTGTAATCGCTGCAGTCTTGGTTCTTATGAGGAAGAATACAACGCAAGAATATATTGCCGATTATTACTCTGTAATTTTTTCTTCTTCATATAGTATAATCAGTGAGCAATGCTTGTTTCAAACTGAACTGACATTTATGCTCTACATTATGCATTCTATTCATATATATAATTTTTATTCAAGCGTAAGGGCTTATAGGTTATCTTGCTTTATCAGGTATATCAGGGAACATTTTCAGTGCTGGAAGAAAGAGCAGAACACGAACAGAGTCTGAAGTACTGAGCTTATCTGGTACAGGTTTAGATTCTCCGGACTTGAACCAAAGCTTTTACGAAAACGACGACTTGCAGAAGATTTACAAATACTACTTAAATTCTTACTTGAACTTATTGACGCAAACGGGTTTTGATTCTTTGGTATGCACACGATTTGTCATCGTGGAACAGTAGAACTTTATATTCTCGAGGTAAATTAGTTTTCAAAAATTTCGGTAAGCGAACGTCTTGGTGAAAAATAAAGACATTTGGTCAAAGTATAATGTTCTTCAAATAGAAAAATGTTGTCTCGAAAGATACGGCAAAACGCAGAATCAATGCAGATTTTGAAGGACGGTCTGCAAATTGATGACTGGGACTCGGTTGTGAAGTTTGAGATTAGATTTTCTTCTCTTTTTCAATTTCCATTTGTATTCTCTATTTTCTCTCGTATCCTATTTAGCACTTCAATGTACCGGTGATTTCAGTCTTAACAAATAAGACTTAGCTAGGAATCAGTGCAACTCGGTTTGAAATAAATATGACTCGGTTCACGGCTGTGTCAAAAAATGACACAGCCGTGTCTTGTCTAACTCCTCAAAATAACAAGAAACAAAAGTTAAACCTTCTCATGTCCTTTGATATCCGAACTTGAACTTTGAAGTGCTCCACAGCCTGCTCTGACTCCGCCAATGCTGCGCTTGCCAATTCGATTTGCTCAATTTTGTCAACTTTAAGTTGGTATAAAAACATTCCTCTGGATTCGCTCCGATTCTAACTCCAAGTGTCTCGTCAACCACTTGAGGGACCCAAAATTGTTTGTAGCTTCGACTCGTTTATCTGACTGACTCCACGGCTTGAATAAAATACTTTTTTCACGATACGATGTTACTCTTAGAAAATTAAATTCATTTCCCTGGTCACGGTTTAGGTTTCGATTACCACTCATTTATTTTACTTATTCATTCCGTTCACGGAGAAGAGGGCACGTGTTTCATTACGTTTATAATTTGTTCTTATGCGTAGTGTTGTCATCTCAACTTGTTGTTTGTTCTTTGTTTTGTCCCCTCGTGCTAGGGGCTAAGAAGTGTTCAGCCTCGAACTTTCGAAGTAAACAGTGTAATAATGAGAAAATTGTGAGTACTATGAAAAGTCTACATCGGCCTTAATCCAGGAACTACACTTATGTAGTTAGGTCATTTTAAGAACATTTCGAGTGATCCCATCCTTACCCTTTTGACAGCTCGTACCTCTAATGTTCGAATTAACATTGAGTGGTATTGTCGAAAAACTACTTGTTTCAGCAGGACTCGCTCTGGATGATTGCTGATAAACAATCAGAGTTCTTAACATTTTTATTCTAGAGACTTAATGAAATAGTGGCTTGTTGAGCTCCGGAATAAAATCTAGCTATTATAAAACTTCAACGATCAAGTTTTTAAAGCAATTCAGGAATTTTAGGTCGTGATCTTGAAAGTGGACTACTGATCAATGTGCTGAGCAGCAGCGAAGAAACAGGTACGCAAGCAACACCTTCATGTATGTGCGTCTCCACTGCCACCTAGAATCTGGGGCAGAGCTAACGAATTTGGTTGCTTGGTTCTGCATCTCAGAGTTGAAGGTGGGACATCAAAGTTCTAAATGATTTATTTAGGAGCTTTGAAAACCTAAGGTTTTTTTACAAAAGTTGACCTTAATTTTCCGAAGCCGTTGTGTGTTGAAAGCATTATAATCAATGGGAATGAGTTTAGCTCTCTTTTTGAAAACGGGTTTTCTCCAGTAGTTTTTATCCTATTTGAATAATGAATGATTTTTATATGAGACCCATGCTGAGACCCATCACAATTAAAATCAATAACATCATGAAATTCATTTGATTCAAATACAGGTTGCATTTAAATGGATTGAGTGGAAACTAACCCAAACTCCAAATTAATTTTATAAAAATTGATATTGTCAAACGAATCATTTCTTTAAAAAACACGTAGAGATCACATCCATTTGATTAAATTAGGTATAATTCTTGAATTCATTTTATTAAAGTTAAATCATGATCATCAAATTCATTTCATTAGAATCAAAATAATCGTCAAACTCATTTGATCAAAGTTATCATCATTTTCAGATTTATTTTTATGAAAAAAAATATAATGGTCTTGAAAAATTAAATTGACCTATTCAAAACTGGCGTCATCGTCCAATTCATATTACCAGATAATTTGAACTAGATAATAAAATCCTCATTATCATCTCTCCTCCGCTCCGTCACGTTCATCTTACGAGCAGCTGCTTGAGAATAAATTGTCTTATTAAAATTGCATCTGAGCGTGAAATTCCATTCCAGTCTTTGTGTCATCGTGCAGTATTTTTATCCTTGTAATTCTGCGTTATGCAGCACGCTGCACGTACAGTTTTATCCTTGTATTTGTGTGTTATGCAGCACGCTGCACGTACAGTTTTGTCCTTGTATTTGTGTGTTATGCCGCACACTGCACATAGTTTTATTTTATCCTTGTATTTGTGTGTTATGTAGCACGCTGCACGTACAGTTTTATTTTATCCTTGTATTTGTGTGTTATGCCGCACACTGCACATAGTTTTATTTTATCCTTGTATTTGTGTGTTATGTAGCACGCTGCACGTACAGTTTTATTTTATCCTTGTATTTGTGTGTTATATTGCACACTTACTGCTGTGCTTCCGTGAGGTAATGCGGGTTAAAAACAACGCTAATATGTTCAGTTGTTAACCCTACAGCAACGAACTGCTAAGATTTATGGCGGGAGAAATGAGTTGTAAATAAAATATAAGGTAAAAGACCGTAAGAAAAGTGGAATTATGTAAAAGTTTAACTTCTAACTTCCATCTCATGGTGAACTAAATAGGTGGCATGCTTATTCTAACCTTATTTCTCCAGTCCATAAGAAATCGGAATGGCAATTGCCTTATCTAACAGCTAACAACACGGGGTAAAAACGAAGAAAATTTATCCGCTGCATCACTTACGTGGATATCGGAAGGTGCACAATTTACGGAAAATTCCTTTGATCGTGTCCAATGCATTGTTGAAAAAACGTTCTGACATTCAAACAAAGTGCATGAATATGTGCGCTCTTCACAAACTGGCGATAAAAACGCGGTGACTATAAAAGGCTAAACCTATTACGAAGGCGCGACCAAGGCTGTATGTACGTACTGCTGCATTCGCCAGGCTTTCTTGGCAAACTCGTTGAACAAAGCTCAGAATTTTTCTATTTGTGTTGTGTCTTCACATGGGGGTGAACAAATTGAGCTCTTGCATTTTTAATTTTACAATAGAAATTGTCGCTGAAGTTTTACAAACCATTAAATGATCGGTATGACTAATGCACGACTGTTTATCATTTTACATTATTTTTTACGAATCATCGAACGTCGTAGAAATTGTGTTTTTTTTTCAAGCCATTGTGATGATGGTGTTGAACATTCAGAGAAACCAGTTGGGCTTTCTTACTCTCCCTTTTTTGTACCTCTCAAATTTTTCATTCTTCAGTCGTTTCAATCCATGTAGGAAAAACATCTCCATTATACGATCTCTCTCACCGAGCGCAAATTTTAATTTCGTTATTTTCTCTTACCTTTATATGTATTTCTCGACAGTCATCAGTTCATTAAAGCATCACTAGTTTCACGGGTGCTACTCAAGCAGCGATGACATTGCTTCATGCCACTCGAGCATCTCAGTCAAGAGCAAGCATGCCACGTCAAACTCTGCATTGCGTAACTTCAGTATTGTTGGGCGTTGCAGTCGAACAACACTGCAGTATTGTTACCGAGCTCATGAGACGACACCACACACAGTCTCTCTCTTTCTCTGTTCCCTTAAATGTTGTTTACTGAAGTCAGTGCTCAGCCTCATTGTTCTTGTGCTATTTAGCAACATGAGTGCTTTGGCTCACGACTCTTGCTCACATATTTTAATCCTTTCATAGTGGTTCGCATGGAGTTATTTCCTTGAATTAAGAGATGAAATACGAGTTCTCCAATTCCTCCAATATTATTTTAATTGTCTATAAATAGGTGTGACGCTCATACGTTGCAAACATTATTTATGACTCCTTACAAATTAAAGTACGTTTCTAAATATATTTTGTTCCTTTATTTAAGACTTTATTTTAAGCCAAGACTAACAGTTTCACAATACTTCATTACATAGCAGTTGCGGTGTCTAAGACCCTGAATGAACTCGGCACTCATTTTATGCAACATTTGTGAAACGTTCACACTGGATTACATGAAACAGCTGTGATATCGTTCTGTCCAGTAATTTTCTTATCACCCATCAGTTACAAAAAATAATCAGAGTTGTTTTATGGTGATGAAAGGGTTTACGGTTGTGTAACTTCCTCAGAAATTCTGACACACGTCACTTGTAATTCTTACAGAAAATTAGTGCTGAGTATTCTGAGTCACTACCCAACGCTGAGACGATAATCAAGTATGCTTCAAACTGAAGCCATTCATTACTCGACCATGAACAATTTCCATTAGTTCAGTTACATATAGCGGGCTAATATTTGAAATAATTCCAATTGCAACGCGACTTGCATTCAAAATCATCGATGTAATTAACTTCGGACGTTGAAAATTGCATTTGCGGTCGATGCTACTCATTAAATATTTTTGTTTCTCTACCTAGAATTTATTACTGTAGGTCAAATCCATTCACACAAGTCAGCTGTCGTATGCGAGTAAAACGTTCGCTTATTTACGAGCTGCATCGTCAATTTGGGTTACGTGGTCTCGTGGGTAATTTTCTTCCACGGAGTAATTTTTTTTCAGGCTTGAGGTGAGAGTGAAACCAATGCTGAGTTTTTAGCACAGACGCTTGTCTGCGGCGTCTGTTTTCTCCTTCGCAAGCTACCGTTTAGTTTCTCTCGTATGGGCGGGCGAGCTAACAGCTCCAACTAACCGGCAAAAAAGGCAGGGCCAGGGAGTATTAATTTTGTTTTGGGTGACTTGTTTGTGTAGTCGTTTCTTCCACGGTTGTCAGTTATAGAACTTCAGTTGGGGTAGTTGTAGTGGTTGAGCAAGCGTTCACGAACAAAAATATTCGAAAGTTAAGAGGTATAAACTTTGGTTAAATGTTTAAAATAGAATTTTGAGAATAAAGTAAGTTTGTTGAAATCATCCGGCTAGAAAGTAGGTACGTATTTTATAATTGTTTAGTACAAATGGCAGAGAAAGTGTTCGAGACCGTGCTAAGATTGTGTTGAAGACAGTGAGAACAGGTCTGGCCGAAAATAAAAAAGTAATGGAAACTATTATGTATTTGTCAAATTCAAGAATTGTATTTTCTGAAATGAACGTTAACCGTGAATGTAGATCGTTGAACAGCATGTCTTTACAAATATGTGGGTCGACGCACTCTTGCAACACGACTGAATTAAGTTTAATCTTACTTATTGAAATAAGGTAAACAGGTCTCACCGTCCTAATCATCATATGAAATAGTGAAATAAACTATCTGCTATGCGGCCTGGAGACTAAATTAATAGTACAGGTAATAGAGCGGAGATATGCAGAGGAAAATGAGGCATATTTAAATGTATTTAAATTGAGGGACATGAAGAAACATATTATTTCTGAAAGGATGCTGACTACCGATAGACTTGAAATTGCACAGTAATAATGTTTGGAGTTCAAGATAAGTTCTCGAAAAAGGTAATTAAAGATATTTCCTGATCAGTTAATAATTAGTGAAAGCAACTATGGTCAATTCATTGGATCATGGATTGGTGATAAACTGCAGCTTTTCATTACTAGCCAATACGAGCGTGTATCTTCAACATTTTTATGTTAACGTAGCCTTTTTCAACCTCTAAACCACTATGGATTATATCTGTTATTGTCTATTATAACATATACGCACCAACGTTTATAGATTTACTTCATAAATGTAAAAATAAATCTATGGACGTTCACAAACGAAGTGCTGTATGGAGCTTGCATTTTTAATGCATTGTGAGAACGTTACGTGAGGCATGGAGGTCTTCGCTTTACTCTGTAAAATTTCTGAGCTTCTTTCAAATTAGTTAATTAGACGCTCCATCAGCCCACGTCAAAATAATTGGTATTTTTTGATTGTAACGGTAATTCTACTTGCATTTGCTGTTTTAATAGCACATTATTACAGGCACGGGCTTTAATAATATTGTGTGAATATGCTCACTAATCTTCATGAAGCGTGTCCAAAGATACTATGTACACCTCGCTGGCTACTTCTATAAAGCGAGGGAACGATTCCCTCCGAGTTCAACGGATGATAATTGCATTGAACTTTAGGTTTACGCTAATATTATTCGCGAAGATATTCGCGTGTCTGCTGTATCTAGTCAATAAAACGAATATCTGTTAGTACGAGCGCGAAATAACATGTCTCTAATTTGAAAACTTGTATAGATAGTTTCAAGCTGCATACGTTTATGATGAGAACTGTACTTCATTGTTTTTTTCTGCTGTACCGTTTGTTGGCTCAAAGTATTTTTTGCGCAGACGCTTTGGATTAACGCTGGAAATGCACAACCGTGTTGTCTAAGATATACATGTTAATTCTTCTGTAAGAATGAATAAATGAATTCCAAAATGTACTAGTAGCTTCTAGTTCTGAAAACTAGCTTTCATATTTGTCCATTTTTTATTGAAAAAGTAGCGACTCTTGCTTCATTATTGAATCCCTTTGATGAAGGCGGACCATTGACATCGCTATAAACAAGAGTCGTTAAGAAGACCACCTTCTTCTGTTGTTTTCTGTGTTCTGATACAAGCGAACTATGTTACAATGGGCAGAACGTGTTGAAAAGGCCACCCTCTTCTGTTGTGTTCTGTGTCCTGATTTAAGAGGACCACATTACCATGGGAGGACATGTTGAAAAGGCCACCCTCTTTTGTTGTGTTCTGTGTCCTGATTTAAGAGGACCATATTACCATGGGAGGACGTGTTGAAAAGGTCACCCTCTTCTGTTGTGTTCTGTAACGAATGAAAGCGTGAGGCAAGAATGCCAGGTTAACGGAGTCGGTTTAGTGAGGGGATTTTAGCGCTGCTAGCGGTGTCTAATAATAGGGATGTAGGGTGCTCATGGTGCTACTGGTTGATCAATGCTTTCGTAACCATGTTAGTCTTTAAGTAAAATGACAGTCGTAATAAATGGTCAAAAACTTGTAATTTTAGTAGAATTCTTGCGCAGACGTGTAGTTGGTTACTGTCATTGCCCATAGGTGCATAAAATGTACATTTGGCAGCAAGACTTCCTATGGGTTATCAAGTGAACTCATAGGCGAGGGCTTGGAAGGATCAATTCCTTTGTGAGAGGATACATGTATAACTCTTCTCTAATGTTGTTCTTTTTCTAACTCAGTGTATGAGCTCTGTCAAGTACACTCTGTGTCAATGAACTCCCCCTAATCTCTACAGGTTTTGTGCCAGCCTTCATAATATAAGCACAGGATATTCACTCATGAATGATTGAGAAGTAACGCATGGCGAAAACTACTGGGACATAGTACTCATGACGCGACTTCAGCTCACTGAACACTTCAGGCTTCATAATTTTCATCACATAGTCTTTCAGATGGAGTGGCCTGGCTTCTCTGACGCGTCTACTGCACCGTAACTTCCTTTTTTTCCTACGAGGAGAAACGGGCGACTCCAAGCTTCTCGTCCTTATTAGGCATCTGCTGTAAAAGACTGAGTAGGGAACACAGGCTGTGTAGCCAGTATTATTTAGTTCCTCCCAGTCCATGCAACACGAGACCTTCTTGCTATTCGCCCAGTATAATTACGACAATGGATGTATGCCTGGCTGGATAAGCGCTTCTACCATACTTTAGAAAGATCCTGAAGAACCAAGGTGTTGATAGTCGGTGCCACAAGGGAGATTTTAGCATACGATATGCTTAAGGAAAGGAGGTGACACGAAAAATGAGAGGTAGTAGAATAAAAAGATGCACTTTTTGGGCTTGTTGTTGTAAGACTGTCAGGAAAGACGAATAAGACTATACACATTTACGCATATGATTTAAATGATAACAGTGTATTTATGAGACCTGTTGTTCTTGTTGAATTTAAATCCAGTACCCGACTCCATCTCTGGGCGCTCGAAGGCTGCGATTCAGCACCCCTCTGTAAAGAAGAGCCTAAGACAGAACTACTATCTCAGGTTGGATCTAGCCTTCGCACGATAAAGTCTGAGTGCCAGAGACTCCAGCTAGATCTTCTGGTCCACTGGCCATCTTCACTGCCTTTTCAGACGTTTTAGGAGGCATTTTGCAGGACAGAGTATGAGTGCGACAGACGTTAACCGAAAAAGCATCCCGGGAGACTACAACGCGTTTTGAAGAGTTATCCATATTACCGTTGTGAAGCCCTCCTCGCGCTGCTTGCAATTAGTAACAATTTGTTAACAGTGTAAAGTATTGTATTTGTAGTATGGTATTTTAAAAAAAAATTATGGTATTTGCTTCTGTAAGAGTCATTTTACAAACCTAGGGCTGTACAGCTTCTCGAACCTTCATGTAAAATTTCTCCTTGTTAACGTTTCATTAATGACATCCTTTTTTTTCTTTCACGTGCTTAAAACGATGAGAGCAAACTATGTATCTTTTTACAAGTTTCAAGCGGTGAAGTACTTATTTAATCATAAATTTAATTTTTTATTGTCACCTAGTAAAATAAAGAAAAATTATATGGTACTGCATGTTCAGGAGAATCATATAAGACTTTTGTGAACCCTGACCTCGCTTTTTAGTTCAGGTTTGTTGATGTTTGGCTTGAGCACAGACATAGGTCTATCTTAAAGCTATTGTAGTCCGTGAGTCCGGCCACCCACAGCGACAGCGACAGACACTGCTGCTCTAGACAGCGGACCGTGACCGACGTCTGTGCGGGGACATATCTTGGTTTTGATCTTTCCTAAGATATTGGGTTGCTCAGAAAGTGATGGTTTTGTGTGATGGAGCATGAGAAGTTATTAGGATAATTTTTTGCTTGACGATTTTTGAATGTTAGCAGGTCAAGCATTAGAAGAATTGTTTATTTGTTCACCTACCTGAATGAGATGGATAGATTTCTTCGCTGGTGAGCAGTCACATATTTCCCCTTTTTCCCTGGTGCTCAGGCCATGACCTACCGTGACCAAATGCTTGTGTGGCCTCCTCGAACTGCTTTTTTTGTTTAGTCTTCTTGCCTAACGTGACCGAATGTTTATCTGACCTCCTCAAGTTGTCTTTTTTTTGGTCTTCCCGTTTGCTGGCGTGTTGGGGTGTGTGGATTAAATTGTATAATCCACTCAGGGTAAAGGGATAAACCTAAACGAGGAAGAGGATTTCAGAATGACGTGGCTCTCCATCTCAGGATGGAGCCATTTAATTTAATACTTAATTCTCATGTGTTCTTTACGGTGGCATTCTGTAAACGCACTTGCGCCTCACTTACTTGCAATTTAAATCCTTTCTGATTAGTCAACTATGATTTTCCGCTGAAATACAATAACTCTCAAAAATGCTACTTTCAGCTCAAAATACAAATGAATTTGATGAGCAAAAAATCGTGCATCGTAACAGAAATTATAGATAACTATTGGTCACTTTATGCTCAATTCTGTCAGCATTTTTGCATTAAACTGATGGAAAAGTTATGGAAAACTTGATGATGCCCATGTTTCAGATAGCATAGCATCATTCTGGTTATAAATCATTTACAGTTTCTGGAAACTTCAAGGAGTGTAAGAACAGTAAGTAATATAAGTGTAAATTCGTCACGACGTATGCAGGCGGTGATGGTTCAAGTACGGTACATAAAAACAGGGATGCAAAATCAACCAGAAAATACCAGTAGAAAAAAGAAACTCCATCTTTCTCCTTTTGAGATTTGGAGCGCGAATAGCTCTCACAAAGAAGATTACCTCAGTATTTTCAGTTGTTTTATTTACTGACAAATCGTACTCGAGGTCAAGCACTATTGACTTTGATAGTCCGTTTTAACCCTTTGAGGCACATGATTTGAGGGTAAAAAGGGGTAAATGTATCTAAATTGTTGGATTACTTAGTATCCCACCGTGCCCTAAAAGATTAAATTGACTTTCATAAACAGTGTAGTAAATATGAAAATGCATTAATGATAACAACACTCACTATATTACTTTCCAATAATAATTTATTACTACATTTAGTTCCGTTGGCTGAAACACATCAATCACTCCAGTTTCGTAAGTTCTTGACTCTGAAGTTTGGTATCCGGGCAAAGTACAGATTTAACGTATGCATATGAAAAGCTCTAGCGTACTCCCAGCGACGAGTCAGAGAAGGTTCATGTTGCTGATGGCATTCATTAAGCGTCTCTGAACCGAGTTGTTTTGGCAGGGGCGTGGCCACACTGCGACCTGGTGGTGGGTGTACACTTTGTGTCTTGTGGATGTTAGCGGAAGAATACCTTGGCCTGCAAATGTTGTTTTCCGTGTAGCTTACGTTGTTAGGTCGCAGTACAGGCCCTCGGACTCAGTTACCTGGAGATCTCTCGCTTTACATCGGAGTGTGGATCCTTTTTGAAACTTCTTTTCAATTTTTAGGACTGATGAGTCAGTACACTTTGTTCAAATCTTGCATTTAAATTTTCAAGTGATTTTCTATTCTGAAATTAATTTTTAAGCTTTCGTAGCTTAATTTATTTTTAGTTGAATTACTTCCGTTTATATTGATTTAACTAATTTGCAAGTACCATTATAACTGAATCCCCGTAAGTGTGTCGTTAGCCGTAAGAGGGTTTATTACACGAGAAATAAAAGTGTATTGTCGTGTTGCATTGCAGTTGTGTGCTATGATCGTACATAATGTTTGTTGACAGCATGTACGAACATAGCAAGAACCACGTAAGATCTTATACAGGGTGCAGTAACACAATTTTCTTTTTTGAAAGGAAGTTCCTTTGAAAAAAGGAAGTTATGTTGCCGCACCCAGTACTACGACCCGTTCGTTAAAGAGAAGGAAAATTTGATGGGTGGATACAATAAACTCATTGTGCAAGTTGTGCTGTTTCTGGTGACTGTAGCTCGAGATGATAGGTAGTTGCCTTATTAGAGTGTACGGCCCTCATGACATTCGTGTTCCTTTGTTTGTTGTTCCTAGACCGAATCTGTTTATTCCGAACTTCCTGCGAAGCGGAGTGATTTGTCAAAGTGATATACTTTTCGCGTATTAAACTATGCAACTTCTTTGATACTGTATGAATCGTGAAGATAATTGTGCTAGCCGTCTTATGAATTCATAAAAGAATATGAAGGATCCTACCGTAATTTATTTTATCGAAATGAAAAATATGACTAAAACGCGCGATGCAATACTGGTATACATAGAACATAGTATTAAATATTACCTAAGATCTGGTGTCTTCATATTTAAATGTGTGTTGGTGACGACAATAGACTTCATGGTTAACGAAACACTTGCAAGACTGACGAAGAAAATGGTTTGACGATAGATTAATGATAGGAGTCTGACAATGACACACCATAGGGAACTCCTGCATTACGAGCTTATTAATTTTACAATAATTTTTTTCGATTTTTCGCATAGGAAAATATTCAAAGGTTCCTTGAACTTTGAATCGCAGACGAGACTGATAATTACTTGATTCTACCGCCGTTTTCGTGGAATTTATTGTTGCATCCTGGGAATAACGTTTTAATTACTGCTTAGTTTGGGGCGGCGTACACGTTAGCAAGGAAATTGAGATGTCTTTAATAGTTTATTGGAGTGTTGTGCTAGTTCTGAGCCCTTGAACATTTAAACTCAGACATCCTACACAAGTTGGGTCGTGTTTTCTAGCTATTAAGAAATATGTCAAGGAGTAAGCTAATTGCTTGCTGTATTGTAGTATTCAGGTATGAGATTTTATGTAGGAATTTTTTAAAATGACATCCATGCGCATGTTGAAAATAATTATAGGACTTCAGATGCAGCCTTGACTTTTTTCAGGTGATTATGTTGCAGGAAAAAAATACATTTCCGCTGCGAGACAAAACAACAAAGCTCAAGTGATGGGATTTATAAAAGTTTATTCAAGTTTCTTCATTATACTTCGTGTGCTCTTAGTACAGCTTTCATGTTATTTTCTCAGCCTAACGGTAAAATCAGATTGCTTTTGTAACATGTAAACTTCATTTAAAGTGAATTAAGTAAAAAATTGCGCTGAAGTGTTTTCTGGAATGGAATATTTCTTGTCGCCGTAGTTCGATCTCCGCCTTTACTGTAATCTTGAATACGATAAAAATACATCACTCTCAAAATCAATAGTTTTTCAGATCACGACGAGCTAAGTAGAGGTAATCATTTCATATCCGCTGCTGAATGTCCACTTATAAAAGAGATATAATTGCTTGGAAATTACAAGCTAATCACTATGATTTAATTTACAACCCAAACTCATCACGAACTTCATACTATGAGCTAACTTACGCCCACGGCCACATTAGCAAGAACGTAAGAGAGACACTCCGAAGGTGGTAGTGATTCAGATAAGCGAACATTATTTGCTTATTTTATTCAAGCGTCCGACTTAAGAACCAATTGATAAGAAGAAATATGTCGCCTCCTCAACACGTTTGCCGCGTGTGTGCCTCACATAGAAACTTCGTCCAAATTTCCTATATTCTTTGTCAGATAATAATTTGGTTCAGGAAACTAGAAAGCGCCAACGCTTAGTGATGCAAGTATTCTGGTTAGTTCTAATGATCGACTTCACTTTATTCCGAGAAGTAATACTTCATGCAGACGTACGCTCGTGTAGTTATTGAAAGCTGGAGGCGATGCACAGCAATTTTGAGGACACGTTGCTATCATATTTGAGTTGGTCACTCAGTTGTGGTTCGGACTTAGTTCTGATGGACCGCTGCTGCTTGGCAACACTTCCGTGTTTGGTTGAGCGAGAACGTGTGGTGGTTGCCGACACGTCCAGGCCTGTATTATTGGCTTGTATTGGTGTTAGTTAGCGAGTTGCTAGTCCAGTAGCAGAGGGAACTGAAACTGTTCACTGCGTTCTGTCTGTCGTGAATTTCTTAGTTGATGTCATACGTGGCAATTTCTTGTGTGACCGCAGAGGTTGAATGTGTGAGTTTAATTATTGCGAGTTTATTGTGATACAAAGTAGTTTTCTGTAGAGGCTCACTATGTCAAATATGCAGCACTTAATGAAATAAAAGTCGTTTATGTTCTAGTTAAATGTTTGTGTTTATGTGTCTTTTAGGTCAAGCACAGATTGAGAATCACACCGGCTTTTCCATACAGTAAAATACACTACAGCCATCATACACCACCACGTCATTATGCACAGCTGACACAGCACCTTGCTAATGAGCTGCTACGACAAGTGCATGTTTGTGAGCTATCCAAGTGTATTTATTTCTCATCAAAGTGTTGTGGGCAGCTTGCAGAGGTAGAGGAAGCCCAACGTATGCTGTTTTGTACGTGTATAATGTTCTCGTTCCGGCATCACATTCTGAGGTAATATTTTTCAAGTTTCATTTCGGACCAACAACCACTATTTATTTTTTGTGATATCTCTCTTCGTGTTTCTGTAATTATTGGATTGATGTTTGTTCGTATTTTACACGCTTTCGAATGCCTCTTGTTCAAAATACGACCTGAGAGGTAAATGGAAATAAAAGGAACATGTTCACATTTCCAACAATGTTGCTTGCAGGTCTGCCGGATGCTGCGTGCTTTCTGACGTTTTCTTTTCACTGATGTACTACAAGTAGATTCAATTCGTTTGCAGGACAATTCAGAAACTGAATGGTTTTATTACAAACTAGTAGACCCACACGTGAAAATTCACGTGTTTTTACTGTATTTTTTCGTTTTATTTGCCAGCGGATGCGGGCTTTGTGAAAGAGTTTTGACATTGAAAGATGTGCCTTCGGTATCCACAATACAATGCTTACAATACAAGGAAATCTAACCGAATTTTCTCATATCTAAATTATTACGAGTGTGACAGAGAGACGGGCCAAGCTAGCAAGCAAGCAAGCAACAAACTGTGTACAAAATTTCTGTACAAAAGCAGATAATTGTTAATTTATGAGAGCTGAGATATCCTAGTTTTGAGTTACAGCTAAAGAATAAAAATGACGCGGAAAATTATCCTTATAGGTTTTGATTCTAATTTTGAGTGTAACATTCGTTTGTTTGGGAACTATGATACCTGTAATTAAGGACCGGTGACGAGTAGAATACACTCGTACTAGACAGTTCCCGTGGAAATTCCACGATTTAGATTTAACTAATTGAAATTATTATAAAGATCAATGCATTAAAGATTTATAACGAATTGTGGGGCTTGAAATGAATACTTTGTATTAATTTAATTCAAAACTACATTTCTTCATATTATCTACCGATAACATGGCCCAGATAGTACCCGTTGATATTCGTTGGTTTAAAAGTGATAAAGTTAAGGATCTATGAAATAAAATAAACTTTTCAGTTTTACCCGTGAACAGTTTTCATCAATATACACAGACCTTCCATTCTGTATCTTATGTACCGATAACATGGCCGTGTAAGAAATAAAAGCCAATAACAGTAAAAATTGAGTATTTTATAGTGACCCGGCGCCTTTGGTATAGACAATACAATGCTTAGAATACATGTATACCCTACCGAATTTCCTCCTATCTAAATCCTTAAGAGCGTCACAGAGAGACGGACCAAGCAAGCAAGCAACAAACTGTGTATTATTATAAAGTGGAATAGGGGAATTCATTAAACCATAAGTTTGCGGCATCAATTCGACACATTCATTCGAGTGTAACGAACACTCACCAGTTTGATTAGAATAGAATAAGGCAATAGGAACGAGCCGTTTGGCCCATTCTTGGTTCAATACCGAAGTCCCATGCCGTAACTGCCGAAAATGATTACGTAATGAGGTTCAGTTGTTTACACGCATAACATTATGAAACACTTTTTACTCGAGTGACAATATGCATTCTAATGTTCTTACACAACTTTAGTTCAGCCACGTCAGGCGTGTGCATTGAAGACCGACTATCTATCCATGGCACAAGGTGAAGGAAATGAGCGGGACTTTTAATACGGTACCTCAGCCCTGCTAGCAGGGACCTCCACAGCGCGGCTGCCTCGTCACTGTAGCTCGAGCACCGCCTTGTTTGTACAGATCCTCGGAATATCCTCCACTTCTTTGGTGAATTTTAGTTCTGTTTGAAGTAGTATCAAATTACGCCAACCGATTTAAAGGAAAAACATAAATTTTTTCGATGAGGTTACGTGACAGGGCTTACTTTCGTCCTTGCCGAACTTCAGTTAATTTTTATTTTTAAGGAATTAAAAATTGGGAAACTTTCCTGTTTAAAGAGAAACTTCGTGCAATTTCTTTAAGCTGTGATTAAAAAGTTTTTCCTTAAAAGAACGTCAATCAAAGCGAACCTGCCATTCGTTTTCACGTCGTTAAAGTTAAAACGAATATTGATGTATAAATGTCCACTTTCACGCTGTGCAAAATTGTTGCAGATTTAAAAAGGAAGCAATTTTGTGTGCATTAATTTTGCTGGCACCGTTAAGGGCAGAGGTAAGGCTGACAGGCGACAATTATTGGCGTATTTTGCAGGGCACCTCATCTAAACTGTGCTGTTACTGGTGTACCGTGCTGTTACTGGTGTACCGTGCTGTTACTGGTGTACCGTGCTGTTACTGGTGTACCGTGCTCTTATTGGTGTACCTTGCTCTTATTGGTGTACCGTGCTCTTATTGGTGTACCGTGCTCTTATTGGTGTACCCTGCTCTTATTGGTGTACCGTGCTCTTATTGGTGTACCGTGCTCTTATTGGTGTACCGTGCTGTTACCTGTGTACCATGCTCTTATTGGTGTACCGTGCTCTTATTGGTGTACCGTGCTCTTATTGGTGTACCGTGCTCTTATTGGTGTACCGTGCTTTTATTGGTGTACCGTGCTTCTATTACACCGAGTATAAGGTACGCATCATCTCTAACTGGCTTTAAAGGAAGAGCCATTGAACAAAATGTTTGCATGGACGCTTGCCTCAATGTTGTGGTTAAGTTTTCGCTGAATTTTCGATGGATTATGTTCAAATTTAAAGCGTTTCAAATGTTGTATCGGCATAGCTCTTGCACCAGTATTGTAGAGTATTGTTCGATACCATGCGCTGAAAATAATTTAGTTCTTATTGTTCATGTATATATAAGAACGAATATAACAACTTTATTGTACTGCGTTGCCAGATCAATGACGAAATCCCGACAAAAAATATGTTACGTCACAAAAATAAAGAACACATTTTAAATTTTTTTGTTTCCTTTGTGCAATTTATTTATTTTTATTACTACACTAAATTGCCCTATCCAGCCTAAGACCAGAATAAAAAACTCTGATGAATATAACTCTTACATAATAAATGTATCATGAGAGATCGCAGGCCATGTCAATCAATTGATAAATAATTATGCATTTATTATTATCAAATGATTTAACAAGATAATGATCTGTAATCGTAAATCAAACTTATGAGTCAGCTAGCAGAGCAGGACTAGAAAAGAAGAACTAATAAGAACCTAAACAAAATTTCCCTGGTAACCTATAGAACTGTCCCTTGTAACTAATAGAACTTTCTCTGGTAACTTACAAAATTTTCTTTCGTAACTAAAAGAATTTTCCTTGGTTACGAACAGAACTTTCCCTGGTAACTAACAGCATTTTCCCTGGTATCGAGAATTACCATTGGTGAACACTGGTTAACTCTAATTATGAGGACATATCGTGCATATTTGAAAGCCATGAACAAGTTCTTACGTTGTATGCGTGTAGACGGTTGTTTTACGAAACTCACCGGCCCTACTGAGTCTTTTACATTTGTGCTTCTGAAGTGACAGCGTGAATCACTGCTACTAATACGGAAACTCTTCTCTTCTACAAAATGTAATGAAGAAAAATGTGTTTCGTCACGATTTCCACCGTAACACTTTCACTGCACGGGAATAAAGCAGCAATTTGTACAAATTCGTTACTGCTGCATTCCAGTGCATGATTTTTTATTCCAGTGGCGGATTTAATGTTCCGTGTAATTTTATTTCTCATGATCTTCGTGCCGTCATTTCGAATCTGAGGAACGTTTTTCTCGTTTATAGTTGCGTCTGTACACACACACACACTCGTCTGCAAATGGCTTGAATAACTTCACGTGGTAGAGATAATTTTGTTGTCCTGTAATTCTCATTAGGAATTGTACTTCAAATTTTTTGTTTGCCCTCTTTCTTATATGTAGTTAATTCTATGCACTAAAAGTACTTGTTAAAGGCTGATTTTGAGCGTCTGTATCCAAAATTTTGTTTTGAAAATGTAACGCTTCTACAACACTACCAGTAGAAACGAAAATTTTTTCAGACTAATATGTTTGTATGAATCTGAAAACAGCGTTCCTACTGTCCGTACCTGGATAATTTTCATGTTTTGATTTTGGGCACTAACAATTATGCAGAGACCTCGACGAAAGTACAGTAATTCTCATCCAACTTCTAGAAGTTCAATCACTGCAGCCTTTTATCTTCCATTGTCATGTATTTACCATAATTGTAAATCATTAACTGTCGCATACTTACCGACGTATCGCAGTCCTTGTTAATCACTGACACTACTCTATTATAATCATTGGTTATCCGTTGTCACTGACATACCAGAGTAGCTAGTTTGGTCACTGTCACTGATCTCCTATAATCGCTGGTTGGCCTCTGTCACAAGCTGATTGACCATAATTGCTTGATGTAGCACATTCGCTGGTCTCAGTGAATCCCACCAGCCCAGAAGGCAGTTCATCGCAAGCAAGACGAGAGAGAGAGAGAGAGAGAAGACTGCCAGAGCGTCTGGTCTGCCTGCAGGCACAGCAACCTCATTTCAGGTGTCCCTCAGGCCTGGGCACTCAAGCTCCATAGTAGCTAACAGCCACTGTTCTATGTAGTACCTCGACACGCATTCAGGCGACCTGTCAGTTGTGTCTGAACTGGTGAGACCAACTTCAGCGGACCTCAGATAGGTTCATAGCAAGGACTTCTATAAACTTATAGTAGTCCCTGGTTCATAGTGTAGTCTTTATAGTGGTCCTTGGTTCATAGCCATGCATACCCAGCCTGTACAAGCCAAGTGTGGGCGCGCATACATACCAGTGATGGGTGTCTTGGAGCTTGTGTGACCACCTTTGCTTCAAATGCTACTACGATTCAGTTATTTGCCTTATACAAGTGTTAAGAAAGTGATGCTAACAGGGAATTGTGTATTTATACGTTATAATTAATTGAATTTTTGTCATAACACATCAGCGTGAAACTGAACAGGTACTGGAAATTGCCGAGTGGGGTTCGTATTTTAATAATGTTTAATAATAATGGCACAGCATCTTAAATAAAAATTTAGTGGTAACGAACATGCTGATGCTCTTTGTGGAAAGTTCAGAGTTATTTAAGGCCGAGTCAGTATGAATGAGTCACGAATATTTCTTTCCGAAATTACTTGCTAAGTTCTATTTACTGAATGATTTTTCATAAGTAGAACAACTCTGTTGCTACAATAAAAATCCCCTAAGCTAAAAGATATTTTAGAGTTCAGTTTATTTCCAGTGCTTCATTCCCTCTGCTGATGTACAAATATGACGACTTTCCTTTTGCTCCTTGAAACGTCACTGCACTACGATGTGAAATCAAGGTTCTTTTGGTCGTGTTCAAGAGTGCGAGCATTGCTATCCTATTCTATCAGGATGAGCGAACGCAAAAGAGGAGAGGGTCATGATATTATGTGTGACATTTGCGAGCCAAAAATGGCACTATGGTCGCGCTGATGCATGGTCGACCGAGAGGAGGAAGAAAAAGTAAAATAAAAGAAAGATGACCAAGAAGAAACGGCGAAAAATTAGAGGAGGTCAACGTTCTGCTCGACAAGACCATGTCTGGCTCGGTGGAGACACCATCGAGACCGTTATATGTAAGTAAACAAACCTCACGGAACACGTGAAATGCGACACTTGGGCCACTGGCTAATGTAAGGGTGTTTGCATCAAAATGCGACTCGTGAAGTCTTTTAAGATATGCGAGTTGAAGTCGGTCTTGTTGGGTGACCAAAGAAGGTGAATGCTTGTAACTCATGGGAACAATGAAAACGCGTAAGTTTTATGATGAAAATGGGGTATTAAGCGGAACCACTTAATGTTAAAGCGATGAACAATTTCTGGTCAGCCTAACGCAGTGAATGATCTTGTAGTTGGAATTATAAGTAATTTTTATAAATATGAGCTGAAGCCAAAACGAAATTCGAAAGAACGTTGCTTGGTGTATATTCTGATAGTTCGTTATTCCTGTCTTAAAACTTTGCTAAACTACGTGTTGTCCAGTATTAATCCTAGAATTTTCGGTTGAAAGTTTTCAATTTCCAGTTATGATACGAATTACTGTAATATTGTAGCATTGCGAACGGAATAAGTTATAAATGTATGTATTTATTTCCGTTGTGGATTCCCAGGAATATATTCCGATAACTTAAAGAACACTGAAAATGGGCCTAATTAGCTCACATATTTATAACGTTGAAAGCAAGCTCTGATTACGCGAAATGTACACAGTTACAAATTTTAACTTCTGAAAGTTGTACTCTTCTTATAGAACATGCATGAGCATTTTAAGCTGCGTGTTCACAGAGCCAATCGGCATCTTCCTGCTGATAACTGCCCAAGAAGCTAACCTCTGACAATACGGTTCCCGTGTTCTTGTGAACCGTGCGTCCTGCCTCCAGTCTTGTGCATGTGGGGGCTTCTGAAGGACTTGGCGAGTCAATGACCCTGATGGAGTCAGCCCCTAACTAAAAGTCATGAGTAAAGTCAATAGCATGAAGTCTAAAAGTGGCTGATCTGTCTCATAGGTATCAGGAACGTGTCATTTAAAGCGAACGACCTCAAGCGAATCAGTTGGGACTAGTTACCTTGAGTTACAAGTACGTTATGTATGTTGATATAAATCGCTCCGCTGTTTCAGGATTACTTGAGTAAAAGGAACCACCCAATTATAACATCGATATTTTTCGAAAGTTTTAGTACTTCCGTAGTCGTCACGTTACTGACTTCACAATTTTTCTAAGTTTGATTTTTGCTACGAAACTTCTCAAAACCTATTTAATCAAGCTGTGCACATTTACTACTTATACAATAAATAATAGGCATGTAATTTAAATATACAATAATTACAGCAGTTTTATTTACAATCACAGTCGAGTTCATTATATATCTTTCCTTAGGGTGAAGTCATTTTTGGGTTATTTATCTGTTGCACAAGCTGATCACTATTCATGAGAGAGGGAAACATGTTTAAATACGAGTGCATGAAGACGGAAATATCTAAAACACAACAAATTTGATCTTATCAATTGTTTTTATGCAGTTAAATATGTATAAGGTAAACTTAAGCTACCCTTCAACTATTAAAATTTAAAATACTTCTATTGGTGTAAATTTAGTAAAATAGTTGCAGCCTGACGAGGTTTATCGTCTTAGGTTTAATTCACTGCATAGAGCTCACGGGTCATTATTTTTCATAAAACTACATGTTTGTGAAGCCACGAGCGTGCTTCATTCAGATTTTTATTGAGCCATTTTATAACACAATGAATTTATTATTGGACCCATGTTATACAACTTCTGTAATTTTACTCCCAGCCGAATTCATGCACCTAGTAGTGTTCCTTTCTACGTACGCCAGAAGCTTCATGACGATTCTATTTTTTGTTTCTCTGGTGTGTTCAGAGTGCAATGAGTGAGTGCTTTCAAACCACTGTGCGATTACCAACACATCCCGGCACGACAGCGGTGCGGTTGCCCTCACCGCGATAACTGAACCCGCGCGTGGTGACGTAATGCGGCCACATGTATTGCGGCCACCCTGTAGGCACTACCAGCCTTTTGCATTACGTCCGAGCAACGTCTTTTAGACTTGGAACATTCTTGATGTATTTCAGCAAAGCATTACGGAATGATTCGTCAATGTATTTTATGGCTTTCTGTGTTTTTTTTCAAATTTAGTAATTTAAATAACATCAAGATGGTTATTTTTATCAGTACTAAGTTGTTTTTTGTAAATATCCGTAGGGTATATTGATTTTTATTGTGTATCTAATCGTAGTAATGCGTATTTTCTGAAAGCATTAAGGATTATTAATGAGTTTTCTTATTAATTATTCTCCAGATTTTGTCCTATATCAGTATGTGGCTTAGATTATAAAAGTACGCCTCAGTAAATATGTATCCAAGTTCCCACCACGCTGCAAGTATGCAGTCAAATCACGTACTTCAAGAATATATTCCCTTGTACCTTTGGACAGCACCATGACCTACCTCTTGGCTGCCCTTTCGCAGAAGCATGCTGAGCAGCACCGTCAAGCTTGCAATACAAGCCTGCGTTGTTCACATGACAGAAGCTGTTTGTAAACTATGGTCAGCAGTGGCACAGTGCACACAACAAGCTTGTCTAGTTTGTATTGCTTTTGTGGACGGAGGCAGCTAACTTATGTTCGACCACGTTTTCGGTCAACCGGTTTCGAACATCACTTTTAGTGGCTTGAACCTGTACTTAGAATTTTTGACGTTTTTCGATTAATCATGTTAATAATCTTACTTATTTACTAACCTTGCAGCAACAGCAATATTATTTTAAAGTCATAAGCCAGGATAAAGAAGGAAATGTCGTCCTTTGAAGGTAAACTTCAAAATCTAGTTGGCGATGTCCCACAATAGGTCTCGCTTCAGAGGCTGGGTGCTGAACTCGTTCTTCAGGAACTGGATGGACGCAGTGTTAGCAGCTCTTGAAGGTCGCTCGTTGCGGACGCTTCAATTTCATTAAAAATAGGTGTCGTTGTCTGCCTCTTCAGATTGTAAAGAACAATTTCCGTACGACTTCATTTCGTAAACGATTCCACTTCTTTCTAAATAGTAAAATGTTACGTGACGACCAAGGACAGACTTCAAGGTAAAAGGTTTACCCCAGAGAACAATCAGTTCAAGCTGCCACGCATACTGCCAGTGAGAGATAGTGCAATGTCTCCATATGGGCTCTGCATCGTATAGTAAAAAATTTCTGTTGACATAGATGCCTTCAAATGAATGAAAATCTGAGGATAAGGAAATGCTGCCCGATCAACGGTGTCTTCTATGCTTTTACATCACACTAAAATAACTTAAGTTCGCTCTTTCATGTTCTCATTCTCCAACAACTCCGAAACTTAGTCTTGGAACTTATTGCAGCTAATGAGTGTTTTGATGTTGATGTCAGCCATGGTATACTACTAATACCGACCCCAAAAAAAAAATAAATACAAGGGTGGAGGCCTCTTTGGTTCTGGCTAGCCCTCGGGGAACTTTAATAGAGTGTTACAATTCGCGTTTTCACTCACGTTCACACGAAAACTACCACTCAGTTTTACCGACTTGATGACCACTGAGGCGTGCTGTGGATTGCAAGCGCAGGCGAACTAAACGGCAGTGTGTTGGAGGCCGTCGGTGGGGTGCATCGGGACCCAGTTTATGAAGTGCCACAGACCTACTTTTGGCTCTCGCACAACCGACAAGGTCTGGTCGTGCTGTTGGAGAACTTTTACCGATATCTCTTATTTTATGAGATCTCAGTTTCGAACAGAACATAGAAATTTCACGGAAATTAAGTTGTATTGACAGATTTCATTTGGATTGACAATACCTTAACCCTATTATAAATCGAAACTAATATATGTTTCATTCTCAGCTACTCAGTTGTGATATTTGGTTTGCCAGTTGTGTAATCTGCAATTTTCTTTTAGACAATTGAGAAGTGGAACAATTAACTGATGACTGCGAATACCATTAATTAAAACCAGTGAATCCTAAGTGTTTGAGATTTGCTCGCTCGAATGCCAAAATTTGTTACGTAACGCATTTTAACAAGGTTCTTAAATGAGGTCACAACGACAGTGCCCATATTTTTTTCCACTCTGATGTCATATTCCTTAGCAATTCTTACATTGTTAAGATTATACATATATCTGATAGTAACTCCTACAACACCGTACATGATGTCTCATAGACTTAGAAGAATTCCCTACTTTCGCAAATATAAAGTTATTAAAATCAATGATATTAGAAGCATCTATATTGACACCGGGAAAAATATGCGATTGGGAGAAAGTTAGCTGCGTGGGACTCAGCAGCCGAGCGTAGCACGAAGTATTTCTTACATTTCAAGAAAAAATTTCGCATCAACTTTCGTTGAGGCTTTCGTGACTTCCGTACTTTGATTGGGTCCCTCAGCAAAAATAAGCTCATGAAAGCCTGAGCAATTTTTGATGTGTTCAGCAATAGTTGCTATTTTACTGCCATTTGCAGTTGGCCCTCAGCGTTGTGCAAAAAATATTGCCTGGCAACTTTGACGAGGGGTTCAGTTTGTTTGAAATGTTTGGTAAAATTTAATATTCTTAAATTCATACATCGTTGTAAGGTCTGTGAAGGTGAACCTTTGTTTAATATTTTGTGAAGAGTTGCATACGGATATTCAAGCGTGAGAGAAAGCCTTGTGATATCAAAATCAAGCCTAATTCTGTTCCACAGCGAAATAGTCGATTGATTTGGATTTGAACGTCTTGTTGGTTCCAATGCTGAGGAATATTTTAGAAATTCAGTTTCATATGCGTAAGTAAAAATTCAGAATTAGTACCCAGCAACTACAGAGCACTTAAATTTTCTAGGCTGGAGGTAACTAAATCAGCAGGAGCAGCCCAGTGTTGGAGGCGCATGGTCGACCATGTGGCCAAAGCCCAGAATTACTTCACATCCATCCAAGCTCTTGTGGGCGGCTAGCGACCCCGTCGTCGAAAAGACTTCTTATTTTTTACTCTGCGTTTCCCACTCTCTCTTTCTATCAAGTTGATCATTTGCTACAATGCTTAGGAGCACAAAAACTGGAATGAAACTACTTTTCATGAAATATACTCTATGGTCTCGTGAAGACCATGTCCTTATTACTCTCTTCAAGACCTGTATCTCCAGAAGAGTTACGTATTGAAAAAATTCACCGTCCTTACGCTAACCAGGCTTACTTAACATGTTTGTTTTGCAAGCTATTCTCACGAGTCCAGATGTCGGCATAGTCTATCGACATCTAATTGGCTCTAATTGAGTCTTAACACTCAATTTTAATTAGGAAATTTAAAAGTATACGAGTTTAAAATTTGATTTAGATCTGTTGTATTAACCCGTGGAAATTGACATTCTTCAAATGTTTATATTAAGTGCTAACATTAGGAATTATTATCAGAGAAAATGTTTTTTCACAGATTCTATGAACACTGAAAATTTGACACTTTAATAAAAATCTGAAAGTTTTTTCTCACTACATTTTATCAGCTAAAAACTTCTGTGCCCCTTCGGTGAAAAATTTGAACTGCAAAGCATAATTTGTAAACTAGTAGGAAATGTGTTTTTTCTATTTCCTGTAGAAAGAACTTTTGTGCAAAATTTATTGTCATCAATAATACAGTGATGTACAAAAGAGACAATTATACTCAATTGTATCTTGCATTTGAAGATTAGGGTGTATAAGCTTCTTGAAGTAAAACTTCACACATTTCTAAACCATAAGTTCAAATATTGTTGTGCAAAACCCACTTGTCTAATTACTCTAGAAGTATACTAGTTATAACACGTACTCGCTTGGAAATACGCGCATACACAAGGAAGAAAAAGAGATCTCAGAGTGAGCTTACCATCAACACTGCCACTGAGGGTGCAACTCTCAACTTTCTCTGCTGAGTGTTCACTGAAGGCCGAACTTTCTGTGCAGCGGCCATCAGCCAGCGGCTGTGTGAGCTATGCCGGTTTTGTGTTGAAGAAGCCACACAGACAAACCTCTCTTCATTTATGTGGTAAGTGCCACACAGACAAACCTCTCCTCATTTATGTGGTAGGTGCCACACAGACAAACCTCTCTTCATTTATGTGGTAGGTTCCACACAGACAAACCTCTCTTCATTTATGTGGTAGGTTCCACACAGACAAACGTATCCTCGTGAGATTTGAGTGTAGATATCTTGACTCGCCTGATCTTGCAGTAGGAGGAAGAATGTCATAACAGTCTCGAATAAATAAGAGCGCGCTAAATATGTAGTGTTCTCAACGTTGCCTAATCCTTTTTTAAAAATTCCGAGTGTTTAAACTCAGGGGTTTTATAGAACAATGGCTCGTATCTCATTCTTCTAGATGTGTTGTGGAGTAAAACAATAAATAAAAAGAGGTTTTACGCTTTCAGACTACTAATTTTTTTATTTTACAGGCTGCAATATAAAAAATATGCGAGTTTTACTTCCAGGCACGCAGGAAAACGCTATCTAAGCCCAAGCTGGTTCACGATATTGTGATGTAGGTTATCATTCGCAAGTGACAATAAAACATCTTTAAGTTGATAACAGAAGTGAAACAACAAATTCACGCACATCTGCATCAATTGATTTTGTTTCCTTGGAATTAAAAATGTCATATACATATTTATTTAATTTTAAATTTTGAACTTCTAACAAGTGCCATTGAGTTCGGTATATCTCTATTCTACTTCAGTTGAAATTCTTCAATTACAATATACGTCCAATGTGTTCGTAGATGATTTTTATAAATTACGCACATACAGGGTCATCTGGTCTTTTTATCACGTTTCTTACATGGAGCATAATGAACTCGTACGCTCACAAAGATACTGCCCAGCCTATTCCTATTGTTTCACTTTGACATAGAGGGGGTATTTAGGACATAGGCAATTTCAATAATTGTAAAAAATAAGAACATGGTTGCAAATTTTGGAGACATACAGCCGAGAGTTTTGTGACTTGAAGGTAACTGCACATCATTAATCAGTTCATATATATCAGTATATATGTTATATGACTATTATTTTTTCTACTAATATTATTAATTTTGATGGAGGTGACACGACGCCATATTTAAATAAATGCGTTTCCTTCACATTTTCCTGGCTACTAAAAACAGCTATTTGTCTTCTCTTCACTATTTCAGTGGGTCGTTAACTGCTCTTTGATACAATTAAGGAAAATTTATTTGGCGGCAGTTGGCAATGTTTACTCATTAGTTATATAATTTTTGTAGCTGTGACGCAGCTTTGCTTACTGTTCATCCCTACAACTCTACCAAAAGAATCATCGCTTATTCTGCAAAACTTTGATTATACTTGTACCTGTTTGCGAAATGCAGACTGGAAACATGTTGAACGTTACCTGTAATCTCTACCAAATCTCCATTCTTCTCACGCTTGAGAATTTCCGGCTAGCGATGCGTGAATTTCCTACTTTCCGAATCGAACTGTAAAAAATCTTGTGTTGTGGTCAACCTGTCTTTCATGTATTTATTATTATGACGAACAATACATCCAACTTTCGTTTCTTGGCATTTCACGTCCACGGAGTGCCAAGCGTTATGCTCTGTGGACAAATATGTTCATGAATTCTTTGAGAATAAAACACGTGTATTTCAAATAAACTTCACCCGCATAAGGAACAATACCTGGCTTCAGTTGCAAAAAGATCCCGCGCGTTCCCGGAGCTTTCTTGACCGATGCTTTATTTATTATAATTACAGTAGTTGAAGCTTCAGAAACAAAGATTTCCTTGCTTATTCTCTAAGCGTATGCTGTACAATTTTAAGAATCATGGTATTATTTATTAATGAAAAAGATCTTTTGATTACATCTCCCTAAAGCGGCAGTTATTGAAAGAGAGCATCTCCGAACATTGCAGGACATAGACGGTTATTTGCTGTATTCCTCCTGTGTAGTGATTCTTCATTGTTTGTTTTCCCCATTGAGTGTCTATTTATTGTTAGTACGTTTACAGAAACTGCTTAAGTTAAATAAAACGTACCAAATACATTCTGTCACAGTTTTTCTGTAGATACTGAGGAAAACAATTTTATAAAGAGAATCTATTTCGACAAACAACGGAGCATCTCGATTTTCTCCCCTCTCAGTTTTATTATTGCAATTACATAGACCTACTCGCTTCTTCCGTCTGTTCTTCAGGAACAAATTGTACAGTTGTTACAAATCCGCCCCTGCTTTCGTGTTTGACCGCTGAATTTGCTGTGATTTTTGTCCACGCAGCAACCTGGAAGGCAAATAATCGTAATCAGGGTAAATAAATACAAGTATATTCAGTGCTTTGCTCGTTTCCTGTGCTATTTATACTTTCCAAAATATGGAACATTTTCAGGCGTATAGTGTGGAGCTCTTTTAATGCATAATTTTTAATTGGCTCTCAAGGTGCTCGTCGAGGTCGGTCGACAGACGACCGTCCTCCGTGACAAATTCGAGGCCGATGCTCGGAGTCGTTCTAGTCTGGTGGAAAATATTCTATGTTTATCGTGTAAAGTTGCTCCCACTCTCGGTTTTCCTGACTACATGTGTTTTATGTGTAGAGAAATATTTCAGTTCAATAATTAGGCTATGTATTCTAAGTTTGGAATTTTCAAAATGATGTGCGCGCTTATTCTCGTGCTTATTCAAACTCAGCATTTCATTGACCTAATCATTCACTAAGTGGGTGACATTGTGTCCATAGATAGAATTTCTCTTTGAATCAGTCTTTTTCATAAATGGACTCTTTTCTATTAAATTCTCACTCATTTTCGTCCAGCACCACGTCATAAAAATAGACAATTTTAGGTGCAACAGGCGCTCCAATATCGGTGTTCCGGGTCACGTGACGTGACACCGTGGATCCTCGGACTGTCGCCACTGTGTCCGATGCAGAAATGAAAGTTGATGGTGCGAGGGAGCTGTGCTTAAGCGCCAGAGTGCATGGCTTCGTCGCTTTGGGAAACATTGCGTTGTATTTAAAAACCTAAATACTCTATTTACCCGTCATATTACACCTGTTCGTTTTGGAGGCTTCTTGAAAGAACTTCCTTTCAGGTTGTATGATCTGGTCAACGCCGGTGTGACGAGCTAACTTTCTTTGTGAAGGATGTGTATATCTCGTCCATGGACATTTCGTCTATGTTCAACAATAAAAAGGACGGCACTTCGACATGTCAAGCGATAGTTTCATTCAAATTGTGTTTCGCTCTTTAGGAAGTTATGGTTAATATCAGCATAAAAGTTCAATGCTTCGTAAGAGTCACGATCTAAACAGTGGTGTAGATAACATGACTTAGTGGAAATATTCAAATGCTGAGAGACGAGGACTTGTTTGAAAAAAATTCTGAGCTATGATCATATTCTGCACAATAACAATAACTCAAAATATGAGAAATTCTGCAAATAAATACGGAATTAGTCTACGTAATGGCTAAGCAAGAAACGGTGGATACCTAAAATAAAACATTTTGTTTAGTAGTATCGGATTGGTGTACCATTTACTTTCAAAACCTTCAAAGTTACGCAGAACTGATTAGCAAAGCAACTACAGTTTCCAGTGGAAGTTTCCGATGCATCGAAAATGCGACTTCAAGCTATCACATATTCAGTACTGGTTCTACTCGATCATTCTTCGTTTTTTGTCTTTTTTTGATAACCCTTAGAAGGGAGTATGGTTAAAAAAGATGATGCACACTTGTGAAGAACCCTATTCATGTATTGCTTCTAATTCTGCACGTTGAAAAGTAGATGGATTCATTGAATGGAATTTGATATGTGCGGAATAAAACTGGAGTGAACATGATTCCATTATACGAGTATTTCTTTATTTCTGGTGTTTCATTACAAATCATGTGCTTACAATGATTATCAGCTGAAGGTTTAGATATGAACTTATATATATCTAAACGTACGTGTATGAACGTTCAAATATATAAGTATGTATTCATATAAATCGTATAGAAGCAACCAACAGAAACAAAATATATTGTCTGTTGTCGAAAGTGCTTGCTGCTTTTAATATTCATAGAGAATACTGCATTATTTATCGTGGCGTTGTACACAGACTAGCTCTTTTGGCTCACTGTGTGCATATATGGATGGCTGGACCATACTTAGCCAGTACTTCTCTGACGCAAACTTAGTGCATGGTGCTTGGTCCGAACTTCTTCCAACCTGTTCTTCACGGCACTCCTTCCTGTGTATTGACTCTTCCATTACTTATACTTGCGGCTCCATACAGGCAAACATCACTTCATTCCTCTGACTGCTCAGTGTCTTACCTCTACAGTTCAGTACTAAATGGCATTGAATGTATATTGTTACTCGTTATTGTTTGTCTTTTTCCTCTTGAATAAACTAACACTTGATTAACAAGAACAAAAATTTCCAGTCCATTTATTTAGTCTGAGAGAAACACTGTTCGTGCTTGCAGTACATGAGCTTAGCAGATATAAATGCAGGGTGAACTGACCTATGAATGACCTAGTCTGCTCTCTGGATCAAAGTTGCCTTCTCCAAAGGGTTGGTTCTGTCGAGAATCATAGTATGCTCGTAATTCGTTAGTTTGTATCCAGCAACAACATAAAAAATGTCCTCTTGTTCTGGGACTATGAGCCTATTTATTAGCTACCATACTGAAAGAAGAAATGAGCAGGGAAGAAATTTATTCTGCGTTGTACAACTCGATGGTATGCTGACTATCTTCTTAAAATGTTCTACATGGCTCTGAATGTTATGTACAAGAACTCATGGAAGTATTTCTGACCAAAGTCATGCATATCAAACTTAACTCATGCTGACTGGAAAATATTCATTGTCTTCAACAAATGTTTCAGTGTTTCTGACAAATATATTTTTAAAGTTGTGCTGGCATTACTGTGTCAAAAAAATTTAGTATGAAGCTGGCAGGTGCAGGCGAAAAACTATAAATAAGTTGAGACACGGACGTATATGGAGGCTAGTGCGAGAAGGCTATTGTGAGGAGTTTATTGCGAGAAGGCTATTGTGAGGAGTTTATTGCGAGAAGGTTATTGTGAGAAGTTTATTGCGAGGAAACTATTGTGAGGAACTACTACAGATACGTTACTGCTGGGAGATTCATGCGAAGCAGTTTGCGAGTGATGCTATTGATGATAATGGCAGCTGAGGCACTCATGGAATAATTCAGCTCTTACTTCCCACTCGAGACAACTCTCTGCTATTCAGAGGTGCTTGCCCTACTCTAAATTGTGGCATTTTGCTTTTACACTTGCGACGCCCCCGCCACTCGTGGCAACACATGGCCACTCGTTATGACAAATAGCTACTCATGGCGATGAAATACCAGTCATGGAAATTCGAAATCACTCCTGGCAACCCAAGGCTACTCCTGGCAACCTATTGCCACAATTTGCAAAGTATGACAACTCTAGACGACGGACAACCACTTGTGCCAGCACAAAGCCACTTTCAGCTGGCATTTTACTTATGTGCAAATTGAAACAAACGGTAAACTCCACTGAGACATGCATTATGCCTCATGAACACTCCTGAGCTGCATTAATAGCGCTACCTTGCTGATATTTCGTTTATCCTTCCTATATTTCGTTGATCATGCTTTTGAGATTTCGACGCTTATTCTGTTTTCATCTTAAGAATATTGATGCACGAGTGTCTCTAGTATTTGTAGTAAACTCTCATTTATTCTGAACTGTTTATGAGTCATAAAAAATATAAGTGTGGGAAGTACTGCGTAATAATTCTGTATTATTATTTCAGAATGTAACATCTGGAACGCGATTGATGCTTGTAATTAAGAGTTCTGTACAGCTGTAATTGAATAAGAAGAGTATCATTGAATTATTCATCGCTGTACCTATGAGGCTATGCGGGGCATAAACAAAATGTTAAGGTCGTCCAGAAGCAGTTGGCCATTGTAAAAAAATCGCCGCTCAGATTCTCTGTCTCTGGAACAATCTTGGCTCAATGACAGCCTTCCAAACTCGGTATCTGAATTATGTATTCCAAGTGGTAAAATTCGAATCACTTCAAAATTTTACTCATCATAGGCTACATAATTGTAATTAAGAGACTTTATTTTCTATCATGGTTTATTGGCAGCTTTATTACAATACAGGACGTTAAGGAGAAAATATGGGAGACATTTCTACTGTGTTGTGACATGCAGTATATACATATGACTGTAATTTCTATCATCATTCTCACATTTACTGGTCTCAGACATCATTTTTATTCCCACTAAGTTTCTGCATGCGGCTTACATGGTTAACTAAAGGGCTCTGCTGGAAGTTTACGACTTAGATTTTCTAAGAACTCTTGTCGAAGATTTTCAGCCTTTCGCGGTTAAGAAGATTTTGAGCCGTACTCGATATGGCTCTCTGTAGATTACCAGTAGCATAAAAACATTGTGCACTGCCTGCAGGACTTTATAAATTATGTATCCCAAGATTCTTATCACAAGCATTGCTAAGGTTTGAGCATTACTAAGGTTTTAAGGTTTGCCAGAAACTTTTCCAGCACGCCTATCTACATCCGTGAGCTTTTGAAATTCTACCTGCGCCACCGTTTTTTTAAGACCCTCACCGACAGTATGCGATTCCTTAAAAAGCTTCACCGATGCTGAGCAGATCACAAAAAATTGCGGGGGTCTCCTAGAGGTGTGTGTGGACCTACAGGGTACCGCGGTGCCGGTTCTGGAGATGCTCGCGTGACCGCCAGACCTCGGCCGGTGCTGCGTTGCAGTCACGAAGCGACGAGGCATGTGACAGCCCAGCCACACTCGCAGCTTCGTTCTGTACTCCAGGCTTCTCTAACTCGCTGTTTTTGGCAGAATTTGCCGTACATTTATAGAGTTCATTCTTTAGGTGAATTTTTATTGCGAATAGAAATAAATGTGTTGAATTTATCGTGGAATTTACGTCAACAGCACGCTTGCGGTGATCCGGATGTATTGTGCTGTGAGTTTTTGTAAGGAAATGTTTACAAATCTTTGCTACATGAGAAATAAATTTCTATTCATGATCCAATTTTTTTAAAGCGGGTGACTAAAGTTCACTCTGGCAAAAAAAGATTAAGACATAGAACGAATGTATGTAAAACTAATCGATTTATTTATAATAATACATCAACTCCCTCACTGAGGGACAATGACAGTCTTAGTTCGAAAATAACCGTTTTGCCAAATCGCTGTAGCCGTTTTTCTTGCTACAAATGCAAACAATGTAATAAATGTATGCAGTGTCATAAAGTTACTTGATGTATCAACTATTCGTGTAGCATTGTTGACTCCTGCGTATTTACAGGTGCTTTTGAACACTGATGATAAGAACACGTTTTGGGAGATGGAGGTTTTGGGAACCTACACGTCCATATTGCTCTCGTCTCACTTCCAATGGCGCGTGTAGACTCTAGAGCAGTGTTTCTCAAAGTTTTTTTCAATCACCGCCCCCTTAGGACACTATTTGATTTTCCACCGCCCCCTAATGATTATATTACTGTATATTATACAGTAATATACGCCCCCATTCAAGGCGTACCCTCCTACCGCCCCCTTGCATTTCCTCAACGCCCCCAGGGGGGCGGTACGGACCACTTGGAGAAACACTGCTCTATAGCGACAAGAAGTAAAACTTATTTGCTCATAAAAACAAGCTGGAAGATTTTTTATTCTTCCTTCAAAACCTCGAAAGCCATTGTTAAGTACTGCAACAGAACATTCAGAAATATATCGTTTTTGGTGACTCCACACATCGCTCGTTGGTCGGCGAGTATGCATTTCATCATTCAATCATCTTATATCATGTAGTCTTAGCAATATACCGGAAAACCTTTATGTTTAACTCCAATAATTAAAGTTTATATTTTTCAAGTTTACGAGGTTGTTATAAAATGACCTTAATTGTATTATGACATTAGAACGTTTCACGAAAGAAGAAACATACACGTCTCATTTCATGGTTAAAACAAGAGTTTCATTACATCAGTCGCCTCTTTAAAATTGTTATTACTGAAATCAATAGTCAGCTATTATTTTACTTGTTAGTATCTTAGGGTTAGAATTCTAGCACGTTTGGTTTGGTCTGTCAAAAAACTCTATCAGCCTCATATCCAACCAACACTCTGTGTCGGATGTATCATAGGACCGTTTTTTTCGAACTTATGCTTCTTTCGTCGTTTCATGAGTTCACGTTCTCTTAGATATTGGAAGCTATTTTCGATAAGTGCATTGTGTAGCTGTAGGGATGTGAGGAATGTCATCTGGTAAAAGCATGTCCTGTAGGAAGGCCAGCCGTGGTGGCGTCCCTGAGATAAGCAACTTAGACCTCTATGACCGCTTTCTTGTGTCGTTCACATCACCCAGTGTACGTCCTGAGTTGACTATTCTTTAGATCTCTTTCCAATAATCTGTCTATGTCAGTGAAGTAAGCGTGTGAGATAACATGCGTTCACCAAATTAATGGTAGCTTCAGGTTGTTATATATAGTCTACGGAGAGCTTAGAAAATATGCTGACATTTTTATTAACATGGCGATTAATTTAAACTGGGACCTGTTGTTAGTCGGTCTGTTTGGGCTTTATGTGCGTGTCATAGTGTGCGATTTTTGTGAAACTTTACCTTCAGAGAAGGGCGAATATTCGTTTTTTCCCTCCCAAATTTGTCAAAACACTGCAGTATTGCATCGGTAAGTTCACTCAATATCAATGCTTTATGTTGTGGGAATTTCAATTTCCCTAAGTGTGTCTGGAGTTGATGATAGGTTTTGACTTCGTTGGAGTTTTTCCAACTACGATTACTCTTCAAATAGGACGAAATTTTCTTCTTAGGGGAGATCTTTTCATTATTTGTTTCAACTCTAGAACTCGCAATGTCCGAGAAATCCTGAAATGAGAATATATTTTTCGTTTCATCTTGAGGGTCTGGAATCAACGCTCCTTGTTTTTTCCAGTTCTAAAACCAACACTGCTGAATGTTTTCTGTGCTGAATATTGTGTACAATAATGAACTATTCTCATCATCGCTAAACTTGATTTCAGAGTAGAAAATTGCTTATTTTCTATTCAGAGTAGAAAATTTAGCATTGTAAAGTTACCGAAATCATCTATTGATCATCAATTTAGAGTTCATTTTTAGATAAGTTTATAAGGCAAAAAATTCTCTTGTTGAATTGAGTGTCGTTCCTGTTCACATTTTACTATCGAATCTTTAGTAAGCGTATTCTTCAGTAATTATTTTAAGAAGTCTTTTCACACGTGTGTCTTAAGTTCTTAAATTTCTTAAAGCGTGGTGTTTTACTGAGCCATGCAAATTTAAGGATGACATATTTTAGTCTCGTAAATATTCAATCGCTTGAAAAAACGTTCTCCATTATTCCGGAATGTTTTTTGGTAAATTTCAGCCCTTGCTCTACTATATGCTGCCAATTAATTGTTGTGATATATTATCTTGATTTAATTTTTATTAGTCACGCAGCCTAGTTTACTTTGTAAATAGGCTCTTGACAAAAAATATATACGAAGTTATCATTATTTCTCCTTATAGTGTTCATTTTTGTCTCATATCGGAGGTTCTCAGATCAGAACTGTGCACATACTCAACTTCATTACGCGTTGAAATCTTTAAATATTTCCAAACAATTTAAACACGTAGTGAACTTTAAAAATTTCATTAGGTCGAGAAATTAGAAAATAAACTGCTCATGAATGTTAGTGGATATGAGCTGCACACACAACTCCAGCGAAGAGCTTTGCTTGGTGCCGGAAATTGCTGGCTGCGACGCGCCGGCAAGGTAACCACGTCCGAAATATTCTTCAGGGCGATGTTCTGTGGGGCTTTCTGGGAACCTCGTCCTCGGGTGCGGTGATCGTCGAGGCGTAGACCGGACTTGCAGCTGTAAACCTGAGTTATCCACCATCGTCCCTGGGATGAAGTCAGGTCTTGGTGTCTACACGCGCCGATTACCACTGAATTCCACTGGCGTTTGTTTTCTTTATTGCGTACCTGCGAAGACTCGTGCACAGTTCACACTCACGACTTCTCGGCGCATCATTTTATGCTCGCATGATCGACGGCACTTCGGCCGATTTTTTGGTGTGTTGGTGTGGAGGTCCGCACGTCTCTCAAGCCGTGACTGCTCGGCCATTTTGGCGTGATGGTTTAGTCTTTCAGGTTATTTGTACCCCGAGCTTTACTTCTTCCATCGAACATAGAGCCATGGTCTTTAATTGTGACTGCCTATATGATTTATAACAACACATAGTAGAGTTCGATTTTTTCACTGAAACAAAAGTACCTATTTACTAAATCTCTTCGTTGATGTACCTAAGAATATATCTTGCTTTTGAGACTATTTTGCGTTGTGTAGAATTTTTATCATGAATATTAAAAAAAATGTATTCTTTTCCCATGTCTGTTTTTCTCTAATATAGACTGAAATTTTAGGGGCAGTTCTGCAGATAACTGGACGCTCAAATACGCCATCTCGACGGGCACATTTTGATCCCGGTGATGCACATTAGAATAGAATAGAATGAGGCTATAGGAACGAACCTTCTGGCCCATTCTTGGGTCGAATAATTACTTCGATAATTATTCGGTTGTTTTACCCAAGTCCCATGCCGTATTTCTAGCTGCGTCAACCATGTCGGCAGCGGGATTCGAACCCGGGTCTTCCCGCTCGCAAGCAGATTTGCTCACCAGTCGACCAAGCTGGTGCAGTCGACCAAGCATTACGTGTCCTATGCAACATAATTTGTGAAATTCAAGGTGGTTTACGTCCATTGCTGTATTTTTCCGAGAATTGTGTCTGAGAAGAAGAAAATATTCATTAATTCGTTGAGAGAAGATAATTTTTTTGCGTATTTGCTTGGGTTGACGACTTCGATTGAGAGAACGGTGCTAAAAATCTAAAAGCTATTTCACGAAGAGCAGAACAGAAATTTTCAGGCAAAATATCGAAGACGTAATTGAGTTGGCAGAAGTGGATTTGTATACAGATTTACCTGCTAAATATTTTAAAGGTACTTGATTGTCCAATTCAACATGGAGAGTATCTGTTCCATGGAAGCTACAATCGTTTGACCATGAATCTGACCGCAATTTTGAAACTATAAATATTTTCCATTAGCCAACAGAGCTGCGTGTAGTAAAACCCGAGTAACCAGTAATGGTAATAGTTGAACTGGTTTTGACCCTGATATTGTCACATGCTATGAGTATATATTGTATTTTAATATAACTGATTAATATCGTTATATTGTGTTTCAATATAACTGATAATAAAATAATAACCAGTAGGGGTATCAATGAGCGGCAGCTGCCAAACTGCTTGATGTTTTGTGAGTATTTTTTATTCATATTGCAGCTGCTTTAACTTATTTATATTCAAATCGAGTACGTCTGCTCACCAGGAGCGTTCATCGGCTTGTAAAACACAATTAGCATTTTCAAGCTCCTTGGAAGAAAATAAGTATTATAGTTTTGTTCTTTGTGTTGGCAGTGGTTGCCAGCGCTTCTCTTCATGATGTATGAAGCACGAGAAGTGTTCACATTGAACAGTACTCACTACACCACTCTACTAATTTTCTCTTCACAACCAGTTTCGGTCCGACGGCTTCCAGCTAACGCAGAGCTTATGACCTTCATCAATGCTCGTTAATTTTAGCGGTTGCGGTTTGTTTGTACTTCGGTGAGTGAACTTGATTGTTTCCTTGATTATATGCTCCGTGAAATGAGTCTCCCATCTCATGCTGATTGGGACAAAACGCTCCTCCAATCTCTAGCTCGCAGCGATCAGCTGCCTTTGTTGCACATCTCCCGCAGAGTTCGATGTCAGCAGCCTACTCAGTTGTTTTTGTAGCATTTTCAATTTTTTTAAGTTACTCCATAACTTAATGTAATACAATTCTCTTATTTTTGTTCAGTTTTGCCAACTGCCGTCTTGTTTTTTCCGATGTTCAGCACAAAACACAGCAGGGAAGAAGGAGTTTTTGTTAGGTATATCTCTGTGTTAGGTGCATCTCATTATGACTTTCGAAACGTTTTTTCCAGTAGTGGCCGTAAGAGCTTAATTTTGTTACTAATTATCTCTGCTGGGTTTTAATTTTATACTTATTGAAACCCAGTTTTAACGTTATACTTATTTAAACCCATTTGCATTTTTAGTTTGACATACTCCAGCATTTCTATTCAGCCTGGATTCAGCCTTTTAATGGATCTTGTAGAGCCTCTCTGCAAATGGCGCGTCAGCCCTTGAACTCTAAGCGTGACAGCTTGAAAACACAACCCAGAAATCGAAATGCGAACCCGTAACCATTTTAATCTCCCTGATGCAAGTCTTTGCGTCCCATGCCACGGAAGACGTAATTAGTATTTGCACTTCTGTAATATGAGTGATGAAACCTTACACAAATCTTGATTATAACACATCGCACTGTGATGTACTGAGATACAGGCCCGCTCTCAAAGAATTGCAATTACAATTCATACTACATTTATAAATAGTAAAACGACCCTCAAGTCGATCATTTGGCTATTGTACTTGTAATTCTCATAAATATTAAAGTACATAAATCTAGTCATGAATTTTACCTCCAATTTTACCTCATAACTTTAGTTATGAATTTACCTCCAAGTTCAGTTTTAGAGTTCATATTTCTGCCAGTAAGTGAAAAAAGTCCCTCTTCAAGGAAGGTTCGATAAGGAGGATTTCCTCCTGTTTATGTTACATACATACTGCATTAATTAGTCACAGCATGACGGGTCATATCAATGTAGTAAAATATTGCCTCTCAATTGTTAATAAAGTCTTCTTTAAGTGCTGGCTTCCTAATAGTTAAAGTGCTGCTTCCAAACCCAGATTAGAATCTAGTTTGCTCGAAATACAATTTACCTCACCAGTGAAATAACATTTATCTCACAAATTTGACGTGAAATATTTAGGATAGATGATTAGAGTGTTAAGTTGACTTTTGTTAATTTCAGCAGATGTTGATATATTTTGAGTGCTTTTCAGCTATCGGCAGCTTGTGGATGTTAGCTTTGAGTTTTCTAGGTCAAAAAGGTGTCACGAAGCTTGTGTGATGACGGGTTCTGCACTGGCGATGACACTCTGGCTGCTGATACAGCTGTTTTATTCAGGGCAACTGGAGGATAATGCATTGCTGAGCGCATCGACATTACTTGTGCTTATGCTGAACTCGGTGTCTATATAGAGATTGCTGTGTCCTCAGTGTACGGAACTAGTCACCGGTGATGTACAGATCGGGTACATAGCGTATGGACTTGACACCCAGCGTACAGGCCCAGCCTACTTATAGTACAGGCCCAGCCTGCCTATAGTGCAGGTCCAGAGCAAAGGCCCAACCTGGTCAAAGTACAGGCCTCGCCTGCCCAGAATACAGGCCTCGCCTGCCCAGAGGACATGCCCAGCTGGCCGGGAGAGTAGAACCACTACGCACATGCGCAGTAAACCGCGTAGGCCTCGGTTCCTCTCCCTCCTCCTCTGCCCTCAGGGTGCTGTCCATGCTCAGCAGCAGCAGCAACAGCCGCAGGAGCAGCAGTAGCAATAACAACAGCAGAAGCAGCAGCAGTAGCAGCAGGAGCAGCAGCAGCAGCAGCAGCAGCAGTAGCAGCAGCAGCTGCCTCGGCTGGACACTGAACTACTGTACTGTACCTTATGGGCATCTAAACATCCCTCTCACCGCTCCCTGCCATCGTTACCTTAATTCACTCTTCTTCTTCTCCTCTGCTCCATCCATCTTGCGTTTTAGAACTCATTTCTGTTTGTTTGCCGAGTTCTGTGTAATCATAAATTTTAAAAAACTAAAAGATGTGGAGTCGTCGTGTGCTAAATGATAAAGTTGGCTCTCTTTCATTTAGTTGTGCGTTGATGCACAAAGATTAAGACACGCTCTGAAGCTTTTAGGATTACGGGAGACGTAATTAACTTCCTCTCTCCTTCCCTTCCTACTCCCCCTCCGTCTTTCTGTTCCTACATTCCTTTACACACGTCTGCCTGCCTTGATATTTTACCCTGAGAGCCATGTACGTCAAAGTTTCGGGGTTTTTCTGTTGACTGCAGTAAAAGTGTTTCTGACGTACACCTCTTCCTCTTCTCTCTACTATACTTCGTATGCCGTCTACTTTTATTTTCTTGCTAGCAGCTGTGATTACCCCTACACAAACGTTTCATTTCCTGTCTTCATTTGTACTAACACTCTTCTCATTCGTTCGGTAATTCTAAACTTTCCATGCAGCTTAAATTTTCTCAAGTGCTGCTTGCTGTTCAACACCCTCACATGACACGCATCACGACTAAAACAAAAGCACGGTAACCACGCACAGGCTCATTGCATGTAGTGACCAGCCATGCCGCTGCTCAGGATTCATCCATCACTGTAATGTTGTCAGTCCATCAGTGTAATTTCATACTGTTATTTAATGTGCGTGAGTTGAGATGTGCATCTGAAATATGGTCAGGCTCATGCAAGGGCGTGGTCGGTTCACAGCAGCGTCGAGACGTGACGGCTCTCAGCACACGCTTGTTGTGCTATAGACTTGTCTTTAATTTCACCAAAGCTCTACTTTTTGAACTTTCGGGCGTCGTATTTACTTTCCCATCGATACTGTACGACGCAAACTCTAATAAACTTATCACATCCTGAACACTTCACTTCTTTCATTTCATCATATTTGCTCTATTTCGGTAAATCTATACACTCTCATTCATCCAGCTCAATCATGTTTTCTTGATATTAGTGAGTTCAGTGCGGCCGTTATGAAGTCGTCAACTGTCCTCACCTTCTTTATGACTGTCTACGATGCGTCCAGGAGAACATTCTTGTATGCTCGAAATCGAGTTCAACAACATTATATTTCCTCTCAGAATTCTTTCGTTGAGTTTAGTAATAAATATGTCGTTCAATTTCAAATCGGTGTTCATGAGTAAATAACACAAATTTCGCTCGTGTCCTGTGGCCTTTTCGCTGTGAGCTCTGCTTGGACTGACCCAAAATCTACTGATTCCGACTCCAGCTCAGTCATGATACTATATAATTTTGTGTTTCTTCACCAAAAGAGCAGTTTTCTGATTTTGCAAATGCCCAAGTTATGTGCGCCAGCATTTTGTGAACGAGAACTGCAAGCAAAGATATTAATTATGAAAGCCTCCATCCAATAACTAGTGATGTGAGCAGATTCGAAGCCGGAGTTGAACTGAGGTTTTTCAGAAATCAGAATTGTCGAGACTATTAATTCCGCATTCTTAATTTCTGTAGCTGTAGCTTTAAACTTCTAATTCTGAGGATTGTCTGGGTACAACTTTGAGGATTGAAAAATAGTCTCGCACTCCCCAAAGATTTATCCACTTCTGTTCCCTTAAAAGAGATCCTATTATTGATACACCCGTTTCTATAAGAAAATTGCTTCGTATAGGGTTTTAATAAAATAAAAAACTAAATCATCATTCGTGTTATCATGCTGAAGTGAAGAACGTTTTTACACATCAGAGCTTTATGTTCAACACATTTTTTCCTATTCAAATTATGACGTCTTCACTCAATGAAATCAATTATTGATGCTAATTTTTCTGTGCGCTTGAGTAGGCAATTGATTATTCTCCATTGTTGATTGTGAATAAAAACAATAATTTTACTTATTTTTGTCCTGAGATTTTTATGTTTAAGATAGAACTTAAACAAAAATTATACAGCCTAATAAATTAACTAACAAGTTCTTGCAATGCGTATGTAATTTCTCTCGGCACCATTGAATCATGAATTTATTTATGATAACAATTTAGTGCAGTATTTCCGTACGAATTGATTGCACTTTACTTGGTGTGCTTTTTGTTATAGATTCTTTCCAGGATTTTGTAAGGTTCATGTACTTTATTCTTAGAAAACTCGTGGTTATTTTCCCCTACTTGACCAGTTTCGAGGAGTTGTCTCGAGCAAGTCCTACTGCTCTCACTTGCTTAACACACCTGCAGGAAAATTAATTGAGTGCATTGCCTGCTTCTTACACACGACGTTTCCCATCTGTCTGCTTGTTATCTGCATAGCCACAGGAATACAGAACAGAATGTGGCATCAGGAACGAGGTGTTTGACTCATTCTTGGGTAGCAACCAAGGACTACTTGTTTAGTAGTCCTTGGTTGCTCCCCAAGTCCCATATGGGACTTGGGGAGCAACCCAAGAATGACAACCGAAGTACCGTGCAGTATCGCTGATCAAATCCCATACCGAATTTTCAATATACATATGTTAAGTGTTGCAAAGATGTATGAATACGTATTAGCTAAGTCAATTTACACGAATCTGATCACCGAGAAAAATTTTATAAGCGTAATACCGTTTTAAAAGGGAGTACAACACTCGGAATACTTTTGTGTACAAAGTTTTTTCATTTTTCAAAACTTGTAAAAAACAATTATGAGTATTGGAAATATGCGATTCAAGGTGAACGTCGTTTTGTTTACCCATTAACGGCCAACGTCTTTTTTGGGGGACGCATTTTCATAACACGTACTGTATAAAGACTATAATTAATAGAGGTTTACGAGCACAAGCTCTAATGCGATTATTCTTAAATTCATAAAGAATATTTCTGAGGGGTGTAGAATATGGAAACAATCAGTATTTAAAAAAAAACATCGTGATTTAATTCTGACCCTTAACGGGTAAAATCCTATTTAATTGAAAATAGTTGATTGATGAACAAGTTTTTCTGGACCAACCGGAGACTTTGTAGAATAAACTCATACCTCGATTTTTTCAAAAGTCTTGAATATTTTACATAACTCATGTTTTCATTGATGTTTCTCTCCTTTCAGGAGGTGGACGAAATCAGTCTCAGCTCCTCCAACTCAGATCTAAGTGAGTACAAACTTCAAACGTTTTGTACACCAACAAGTTAATATTTCCAGGAATGTACGTTTTTTCACGGGTTTGAACAAAGTGTATGAACATACATGCGTTAGCGTAGTTGTACATTTTATTTTATGTTTTTATAGCAAGTTTGAATCTTCATTTTTCGGATTATTTTTAACTTTTGAGTCTCTTCAACTTAACGTCAACTGGTAGATGTCCATTCGTACGTAGCAGCTCTTTAGATCGTTTCTGGCCTCTTGTTCCTGTGATACGATTAGGATTGCTGTAGGCATTACAAATTCATGCAGACAGCCTTGCATATATCTTTGAAGTGCACACCATAGATATACCAGATGAGTTATAATACTCTTTTTAGGAAGGCAGAAGGGTTATTTATATGATAGAATCTTCAACTAGCCCGAGTAATGCGGTAGTACTATCGTAATAATAATAGTAGTGCAGAGAGCGACTCAAGTTGAAGGTAGGTATCGATGCACTGCCTGCCGCTCATACCTCCAGGACGTTCACTCATCGAGCAGCCCATCTCTTACTTTCTTATTCCAGACACAGTCAAGGCCACCGGAACTGAAACCGCTACTTATTTTTTTAACTTTGGTCTGAGTGCATCTTCCATGGCTGAATTTCACTACCCTGGCCGCGCAGCAACCTATAATAGTCGCTCTGAAGTAGCTGTAGATGCGTATTCAATCGAAGTTGAGTAATTTTCTATGAATCAGTTCTTATGGTTGGAAAATGATATGCATTAACAGTTATTTTTCACGCAGTTAATTATACCAGATGGTTAAGGTTCAATAATCATTCTATGTAAAATAAAGGCGTAATAAAGTGTGATCTTTATTATAAAATGTTGGACAAAAGCTTGGTGCGAGCAAAATACTGGTGAAATTGTTTGCTCATTAGTATTTATAAAAACATTGGGAAATTGAAACCTATTTAGATAAAATAGTGTGTGAGTATCACACTGAAAAGTGTATCGCATATGTATTTTATTTCATAAATATTGGTGAAAGGGATTTCTACTGCAGACCGACCTTTGAGGCTGGTGTTTGATGCACGTATGTTATAGATGGTCATGGACGAACGCTGTATCTATTCATTAAGTAAATTATGTCTCTCAGTTCGATGCATGTATTCAGTTACTGTGCATTTATTTTTCTTTGCCATGGACACACATTGTGCCCCTGGTTGCTCTTTCAAACTGGCAGTTAGAGTTAATGGTAGGTAAGCATCCGAAACTTCAGGAACAGTAACTGAAACTTCTCGTATTTCAAGGTTTCATTTGAGTTCTTTCATCCGCTACACACTATTATTTACAGTTTGATCTTATTTAAAGATCTCACGAAGGACAAAGTAATTAAGGATTTACCAGTTTGTTCATTTATGTAACTTACAGAGACACAGAGTACAGCTACTTTTGTAATTGAAGTACAGTAATTCGAATCAATCACAGCATACTCCTTCGAGATTTACACTTGTTTTTTAAGTATGCATGATGGTTATTGCGATTGAACTGGATACCCTCAAGGCTACCGATCTTTGTTTGCCAAATTTAAAAATCTGCTGGTAACGTGGAGAATTTCTTTTAGGTCACAATGTACACAGAACCAGTGTCCACATCACGTCCTTTATAGATGTATCTGTACCCCATACTTGGAGTGATCTCTGCCGTCTCTCAGCATGGTCCACAGTAGAATTTTGTCCTGTACGTGTGTTCCCTTAAATTTGCTAGATTACGTTACAGGCCTTCTTCGTCCGTTGACATGAGCATGACCACACGGAGAGGAACAATTCTTCCAGGTTTTAAAAATTTGCCCGAAATTTCCTGAAGTCCTGTAGCTCTAATAAATAGCTCGTTCTCTTGCAGTTGAGTAAAATGCTTTACTCTGCCGAACGGTGTCGGAAATTTAACATGGAACGATTTGTATTCTGGTCACAATACACCATGGACAACCAGTTTACTCTAGATTAGGTCAGTGATGAACCGGATCAAGCCTGGATTTATGTTCACATAAGTGCTTGCTGTGACAATGTCTAAAATACACAGCTGGTGCTTCTGCATGCTTTGTTGAACGAACACTAGCACTCCAGCCTCAGGGTTTGGTGGTCGCGGTCCCGATTGTCATATGTAGGTGGCTCATTTTCTGATTACTATGTGTGTATGTGTTTGTGCGTGCTGACCCCGGAAGTAATTGTTTCCTTTTCTACAGCAATCGTGTGGTGATTAGCCCATTTATGCAACTTCTTAATTGTGTTGTGAAGCGTCATTAATATAGAACCAGACTAGCACTGTTCTTGTTTTGTAAAAAATTTATGAATTTTTGTGCGGATTCTACGCCTACAACTTTTTGAAAGGTAATTAATCTGTTGGCTGTTTCTCTCATTCTCAACCATATAATGTGGTTCTAAAGTTGATCGTTGACGGTCAAAATTTTTAATTATCTTTTATAAATTTACTTAATATTTGATATTTCACTATTTGAGAGCACGATACATCATTACTCACAGAAAGAGACCTTTACTTAATATCATATATTTATCTGTGGTAGTCATGTAATGATTGATGATTAATAAATTAGTTGAAATTCGCGAAGCCTAGTAACCTAAATACAATTATCAAAACAAAACCGTTAACGTACTGAAATATAATTGTTTTTAGACAGATTTAATTTTGCTCCATTGTCTTTTGAGAAAGTACTTGCCAATTATAGTATTCATGACCCGGAAAATTTATGCTGCCATTGCTATAGTACACCAATAAAAGGAATTTTTCGTCGTAATTATCTTCACAAAAAAGTGCAAACGTTTTTTACAGATTTTTTTGTCAGCAAAAGTTGTATAGGAAATTTTAAACGGTCCTCAATGCTTTGTTCAGCTGATGAAGATGTTTGCGAACACAGAATGCTTTCATTTTTAAACTTCATTTCCAGAATTTATTGGGGGATTGAACCTAATTATACAGCATTTGACGATCATTTTATCAATTAAATACATTATAATTAACTACTCCCTCCACCTTGTTCTCTCTATACAAGATAAGTTAAATCGACTGGTCTCACATACCTAACCTTTATTTATACGCCAGGCTTTGATTCCTCTTTTTTTAACACGTTTACTCCGAAGTGGTACGTATGTGGACCACTTAGGTTAGGTTCTGTAATTTTTTCAGATCCTTCTAGTGACTATGTGTACAAAGTCAAGATTTACACCAGTCAGGCAATCGGAGGCAACGTGTTAAAATCTCATTCAAAGTATCTAGGTCTGTCACAACTTGTGGCGGAACTTGAAAATTTCCAAATTTTTCCTCTTATTTACTGAACCTTATAAGAGAGCGGGAGGCTAGACTACCTAGCAACTTATTCAGCCTTATGATAGAAGTAGAATCGTCTAGTATCGAATTACTTAGAATTTAGAATGCGTAGATTAGTTAGAATTTACAGAGATACGCTTCATCGATATCTCGAATATTCGTCCCTGTGAAGATATCATTTGCGTTCCATGAAGTTAAAAAATCGTCAATGTTGCTGATTCGTAAATACTTGACATTATCATGCCCCATAGAATTGAAATGGTGTTTGTTGATTGCTTCCGTGGTCTCTGTCATGTGCAAACAAATCATGTGGCAGAGAATGGCCAATTAAGACATCATAAAAGAAGTGTGACTGAATATTACTGTTTTATGAGATAAAAAAAATGATACGACAGGTAAACGTTTTGATAATACATGCATTTAACAAGAGTAATTGTCTACTGTGGCATCGCGTTGAAAATGTCCTACTAAAATTGTTCATACTCTTCTCATAACAGGCACTGACTTCTGAGAGATGTACTAAAAAAATTATTTTTCAAGTAAGGTGCTGAGTGTAATTCTTGTTTTCAGTTAATCAAACATGTGAAAACCGTCAGGAACCGTTCAGTATCGATCCTTACTATACACATTTTATCACCGAGAGTGTTACTTTTCTGCTCAACATTTCTTTGTGCATGTTTCGTTCGAAGAATGACAATCGAGCTGAAGCTAGACTTGAGACAACGCCTGCACCCCGTCTCTACATCACCGACACAAAATGTCACATCTGGCTCTGTTGTGAGTGTAATGTCATCTCTGATTCGCCAGTTCAAGTACCTATCCGCTCCAGCTCGTTCAGTTGTTGTGTTTATTGTCCATCAAAATGCCACTTGATAACAGAACTTCAGAGTGGGATGCTAGTTCAGCTGAATCTAAAGTCTTAAACTAAGCAAGAGTAACTTCCGTGAAGAAATGCATTTGTGCACTCATTCGCCGACCAGTTCAGTTTTGATTCTGAACTCTTTTGTTGGGTCTTTGATACCCGGTTTTTTCTGATTTCGTACTAAAATTAATACTATTATCCTGGCTTCAACTGAGGAGCTGCAGGCCTTCAGTTCACGCTGTGGGTGCAGGCTCAAAACTTTAGAATGAACGAGGTGTGCTGTCTCCGGGAAATTTTACCATCCGTTAGAATGCACATTTTTTCGATGTCTTAGATGTATAGTTAAAGTCTGTATGCTGTTTGGTGTGGGCGATTAGCTTCAATTAGCAATCATCTAATGGACAATTAGCTTCAGAGCAGATGGTGTTTAGGAAGTTTGACGACAAATGGCGTGCAATTTCGAGTGCGTTTCGTGCGAATCCGAAATCTCCTCCTGAATTATGCATTTTTCTGTGCATTGAAAAATAGTGAAAAGGCCTAAAAGGGTTTTGACATTTAGGATGTAATTGTAGCATTCCCTCCAAGAAATTCATGCAAAATCATTCAGCCATGCCCTTTTTAGTTTGTCATTTCAAAAACTTTAGAGGCTCTTATGTTTTCCGTTGCATAAATAGAAGCAATGTATCGGTCAGTCTATGATCAATTTGTTAGAGCAATGGCCCCATACACGAAAATAAACAGGAAAAACATTTTGAGCATCTAAATAATATGTATAGGAACAGCATCTTATCTTTTATTGAATGACTACAGTGTCTACTGGCAAGTAACATTCCTTCTGTTCATAAAGTTTCACTTATTAAGCAGTTTGTTCGTTATAATGCAGTTTTAATGTTTGCGTAATATACATAAATTGCAGTACAGTAAAACATCAGTACGCAGAATGACCAGCTAAGAAGCCTGTTCTTCTGTGGTACTACTCTCATGAACGACTGCCTGTCTCATCTATGGAAAATTACGCTATACAAGTTTTACAGCTCAGTCTTGTGAGCGTTGTGGTCTCGGTAGCAAGTCAGATTACATTCTAAGTTCGCAAACAAAGTTAAACTAGTCATTACCAAGAGCCTAGGGTTGGTCTTCTTCTTTTGTGTTGTTACGTGCGTGATGGTGTTTTCTTAGATTTACGAGCGCATTAAGATCCTGTTCTTGAATACACGCTTTATTCATTGTAACTACATCGTTAGATTTGCTGCGAACTTCATGCTGCTGACGTCAATTTTGTTACTGTAACCGTTTTTACTCATGGAGATTCTAAATAAAGAAGATACAGAGAGAGATTCTGCGTAATTTTGGAGCAATGCAGATTCTGAGAGTAGAATAGAATAGAATGAGGCTATAGGAACGAACTTTCGGGCCCATTCTTGGGTCGGATAATTACTTCGACAATTATTCGGTTGTTTACCCAAGTCCCATGACGTATTTCTAGCCGCGTCAACCATGTCGGCAGCGGGTTTCGAACCCGGGTCTTTCCGCTCGCAAGCAGATTCGCTCACCAGTCGACCAAGCTGGTGAGTAGTGCTGTTATTAAATCAACATATTAAAACATTGAAAGAAAAAGTTTCATATACATAGTGAATGACTCGCTTAACATAGCAATTAATTAGTTTTAATTGTTGATGCTGTATGTAAACGATTTTATCTTCTACTCTTTCCTTTTTAGCACAATATATTTTACATACTTTAGGTGTTAAATTTATTAGAATCTAATTTGTTTTTACGGGAGGCAAAAACACTTAATACAGAAGCAAGGACTACTATAAACATATAGTAGTAGTCCTTGTACAGAAGCCATGTGATGAAAAATCTGACCAATCCGAGAACTATTCCGAAGTGAGTGGGCGAAGTAATAGTGGATCCTGTAATTGATGGGGAAATTTAATTATCTTCATTTTTTGTATAATGTTAATTTAGGGGCATTATCAAACGAGTTTCTTTAAAATCTTTTGGAACTCCCTACGAATCAAAACGGGCTATAAGTTTTGACATTTCTCAAGGATCAGTGAGGTCAAAGGTGCCCTTTCCGTTGTAATTAGGTTAGGATGAATTCTTTACACGACGGTTAAATGCCGCGTACCTTGCTGAGTGTCACTGGAGAATGCCACACACTGCTGACTGTATGTCAGAGCTCACTGCCTGGTGCATACCTGCTTGTATGCACCGTACAGGCGTAATCTGTTCAGTGGAACAGATGTAGTAAGTTTCATAACACT
>VCRD01000041.1:285079-318012 GCA_006783055.1 Trinorchestia longiramus | reverse complement strand
TTAATGTTTACGTAATATACATAAATTGCGGTACAGTAAAACATCAGTACGCAGAATGACCAGCTAAGAAGCCTGTTCTTCTGTGGTACTACTCTCATGAACGACTGCCTGTCTCATCTGTGGAAAATTACGCTATACAAGTTTTACAGCTCAGTCTTGTGAGCGTTGTGGTCTCAGTAGCAAGTCAGATTACATTCTAAGTTCGCAAACAAAGTTAAACTAGTCATTACCAAGAGCCTAGGGTTGGTCATCAGGGTTCTTCTTCTGTGTTGTTACGTGCGTGATGGTGTTTTCTTGGATTTACGAGCGCATTAAGATCCTGTTCTTGAATACACGCTTTATTCATTGTAACTACATCGTTAGATTTGCTGCGAACTTCATGCTGCTGACGTCAATTCTGTTACTGTAATCGTTTTTACTCATGGAGATTCTAAATAAAGAAGAGGCGGGGAGAGATTATGCATAATTTTGGAGGAATGCAGATTCTGAGAGTAGTGCTGTTATTAAATCAACATATTAAAACATTGAAAGAAAAAGTTTCAAATACATATTGAATGACTCGCTTAACATAGCAATTAATTAGTTTTAATTGTTGATGCTGTATGTAAGCGATTTTTTCTTCTACTCTTTCCTTTTTAGCACAATATATTTTACATACTTTAGGTGTTAAATTTATTAGAATCTAATTTGTTTTTTACGGGAGGCAAAAACACTTAATACAGAAGCAAGGACTACTATAAATATATAGTAGTAGTCCTTGTACAGAAGCCATGGATGAAAAATCTGACCAATCCGAGAACTATTCCAAAGTGAGTGGGCGAAGTAATAGTGGATCCTGTAATTGATGGGGAAACTTGATTATCTTCATTTTTTGTATAATGTTAATTAGGGGCATTATCAAACGAGTTTCTTTAAAATCTTTTGGAACTCCCTACGAATCAAAACGGGCTATAAGTTTTGACATTTCTCAAGGATCAGTGAGGTCAAAGGTGCCCTTTCCGTTGTAATTAGGTTAGGATGAATTCTTTACACGACGGTTAAATGCCGCGTATCTTGCTGAGTGTCACTGGAGAATGCCACACACTGCTGACTGTATGTCAGAGCTCACTGCCTGGTGCATACCTACTTGTATGCACCGTACAGGCATAATCTGTTCAGTGGAACAGATGTAGTAAGTTTCATAACACTTGCATCACAAAATTTCTCCGTTTGAAAGGTTCAGTTCTCTACACCATTCCTGTACGCACTATATCATCACGTACTTCTGCCAGCAATTGCATTCAATTTGTAACCTAATCATTGCTAAATTTTGTATTACTTGATACATGTACAATTTTTGTCGTTGTGAAACTTGAACAATGAGCCTTCCAACCTTTTCGACCTTCAACATTTTGTCTATCCTCAGTTCCTTTGACATTTCATTTTCTCTCAGAAGCATAATTTACCCCTGTGTCCTATTACATTTACATAAAGTGTTGATATAATTTACAGCACAGGTATTTTTGCCTGTGCACAGGTATCGTAATGCAGGTTATTTGCAAGTGAATAGTCGAGTGTCATTGTATGCATATCATGTGCGAGTACAATACAGTTGTTCTCGATGGTTACCGAATGTTTATCACAGCTTTCGGGCGTTGAAAATAGGATTCAGCTTGAGAATAGTTACCCTACAGGGAGAAAGGAACATTTTAGCTATATAGGAGTAGATGATGTGTTAGCGAAGGCTTCTAACAATTCTCTGTGTAGTTGAATTTATTCTCTAATTTCCGTTTGTTCAAGTTCGATACCTTGACACGTAGGTAGATTGCTTCGATGTTTGCGATTGATATCGATAAAAAAATTAATGTAGTAAAATGATACTGCAGTTCTAATTTGCATTCGTTAGAAGTGTATAGAGAGTAAACGTGTTGGTAGGAAGTATAATCACTATGAGGCCATTAAGTAAACGTGTAGAGCTCGTTGCCAAATATTTTAAGGTTTCCTGATGAAATGAACGTCTTAAGACAATACGTTTTACTCTAGAATTTAGGACGAAAACCTGTTTCAATGGGAAAATGCTATCCAATTATCAAACGAATAACAAACTCCAACTAGTTTTTATCCGCGTAACTTGTACACACATTCAATTCCAGTGAAACGTATTTTTAAAGAGAACTAACGCAAATTGTTAATAGAGCAGGATGTGTAGAAATTTAAAAGTTTTATTGATGGTTTTTTGTTTCATGATTCTTTGTGTGCCGTTGATCGTTCAATGTGTGGAGTTTGTTGCAAAGGTCGGCATGAGGAGAATAATAATTGAACAGGCGCGACCGAGCGCTGCTAATGAATGCTGTGAAGTCAGGAGCCAAATGCCACGGTCTGCGATCAGTAACTTTTAATGCCATAATTACCACACTTTTTACGAAGCTCCCAAACTCATTCCTCGAGTCAATTTGTCCTGCCCCGAAATGTGCCTCGTTGTTACCCTATGACATTTCACCCCGATGAAAGCATAAAATCTCGAAGTTCATTTTATACATCTAGCTATACATATATACAGTTGCTTTACGATTTTTAAAGTTGTATTTACAATCGTATCCATTCGAAAATCTTTGTTAAAACTTTCCTAGATTGAAATTTGTCCGGTGTTCTACCCGTTTAAGATAATTCATTCGTTTGTATCTGTATATTCCATAACTTTATTTCAGTTGCCAGCTTGATTGCATGTTTTATCACCCACTATACTGTGAGTTAACCACGTTTTTGTCGTATGCATCAAGTATGAATAAATAGATTTACTCGAAGATTGATGCCTTCTACAAGCTCGTAATATCATCTCAGCTTCGTGGGAGACATCTTTTGTTGTTAATGTTTTATCATCAAGACGGACAAGCAAAGAATACAGACTAAGAAATTTGAAGGTAAATCAAATGAAGTTACGGGGCTGACATTTTCCTGCAATGCGCAATGTCGGCGAGTCAGTCATTTGAGTCAGAGGCTTCCTTTGGCCACTAAACCGGATGCATCTTTTCAAGCTATACATAGAGGCGACTGGATTAGTTTACCCCAGTGGTTAAGTTTGAGTTTATTGTTGCTGACTTTAGGAAAAAAAAATTTCTTGACTGACAGCCCGACGCTACGGGTCTTGAGTAGTCTTTGCTCTACTGAGAGTACCAGGAATAATGGGATTACCGGATATTCTTTTAACCCGTGCCATGCTCACCAACTCGTATATGATATAAAGTGTTGCATACATTTTGCTGAACGTCTATGAGTTGGAAAGTCTCTTGAAACAATATTCCTGTAGAGTAGAATAATCGCACGTTGTCTAGTACACTGAGTTGTTTGAGAAGGATGATATTAGAGTAAATTGTTTGTTTCTCCCACCAGTGTGTTACGATCTGTAGGTTAGTGATCTGTGTTGGGTTGAGTGATCCATGTTGGGTTGGAGTGACCTGTGTTGGGTTGGAGTGATCTGTGTTGGGTTGGAGTGATCTGTGTTGGGTTGGAGTGATCTGTGTTGGGTTGGAGTGATCTGTGTTGGGTTGGAGTGATCTGTGTTGGGTTGGAGTGATCTGTGTTTGGTTGAAGTGATCTGTGTTGTGTTGGAATGATCTGTGTTGGGTTGGAGTGATCTGTGTTGGGTTGGAGTGATCTGTATTGGGTTGGAGTGATCCGTGTTTGGTTGGAGTGATCTGTGTTGGATGACCCCGCCCTTGTATGGCTCCCTCAAATCCGTAACAATTATTCCTCAATTCTGGTATCTAATTAAAGTAACACCAGGTAGTAATCCTCCAAACCACAGGTTGACACTCGGATGGTGATGAAAATATCACATTTAAAATTTTTGTTCAAATAACTACATACGTAGATAAAATAATTAAAATGAAAATCCCTTCAATAATTTTCTTCTTATCGATTCTTGTTTATTATTATCTACCAAGTGTTTATTACGAGCGGATAGTAACGCAATTCATAATAGACCATTCCGAGAAATAGATTAGTTGATGTTTCAATCAACCTTATTGCAGTTATGCTCGCACAAAGACTATGTGTGAGATTTTTTCTAACCGTGTAAATTTCAGTTGTAAATCCATGCTATGGCTACATTCTTATACACTCGACAGAGATTGACGCCGCTATGCTCGCTCGCATTCAGAAAACTACTGTGACAAGCATCAGTTAGTGTCGCGATTGTGGCAACCGCAAAGCATCCTTGAGATGACTAGCTATTGCCTCGGGTCACTTCATTATTTAGCCAATGGCAGCCCGGACCAGTCGATTTTGCAGCGTGCTCGGCTACGATCCAGCTGTACACCAAGCTTTCTGGGGCGTATCGCCATCGTTGTGATGAAATTGAAGTGCTTATTTTCGATTTAGGCCAAATAAAATGGCCACTCGTGTTTACCACAACTTTCGAAAGCTCAATCATTTTCCTTGAGTTTGTTTGCGTCATTCCGATTAGAAAAGGAAATAAAAACTTGCAATCGCCGAGTTTTACGGAAAGTGCTTATAAACTGACAAGGACACAATCTTTTGTTGCTCTGCACTTGAATTAAACAACACATAAAGACAGTTCACAAGTTTTTAGTTGTCCTGTATCGGTAACCAATCGAATACAAGTAAATTACAATAAAGTAATTTATTAGTCAATTATGGAACGCTACGGTTATCTGTCTATGTGCATATCGTATTTACTCTGTTTGGTCTGGCTTTAAAATTGAGTTTAAATTTTTGGTAACTTTTATGTACCAGGTAACTTTGTTTGGTTACGCTCTTGGTTCATAAATTTAAAAACTTCTATACGGAATTTAAGCTATATTGACTGTATAATACAAAATTCTTAAAATCCATTTCTATGCCTAAAATACTTAGATTTTCAGCTAGAGTACATTATCAGAGTTAAATTTGTGTTCTTCGGACTAGATTTTATCTTAAGAAAGTTTGCCGTATGGATTTAGTTTATACCCATGGCGTGCGCACGTTTTTCCAACATTGGCACCTTTCCAATAGCGATGCAAAGTCTTTGCTATTAACTGTAAATCTTGACCACATTGTACGTCTGGGTATATTGGTTCTAGTACTTGCAATCTACAACTCGGAGTAGATGAGTGCGCTGGTTGGAGTTTCCATATCGGCCGTCGACGTACCCTGCTACCAAGGCTTACTGTAAACTTTTACAGTAGTCCTTGCCTGCTATATATAATCATCGGCCAGGCAGCACTCAGAGATACGTTGCATTCAGTCTCCATAGACCGCTTGAATGTTGTGAACATGACTTCCAATGCCACTAGTTTATGTATTCTAAAACTTATTTCTCTATGTGCACGGACAAAAAACAGTAACCTGAATTACATCCAAGGTGCGCACTATCTACTGTTTGTGAAGAATTAGCCATTAAGTATGGATAAGTTCAGCTTCTGATATTCATTTTGCTGACATTGACTTTCACAGAAGCTGATAATGAGTTTGATAGCCTGAGAGTATTGTTAAACAAATGAATACTTGTTAATTATCCCATAATGTTTTTATTCCTTGTTCGCCATTCTGAATCAGCTTCCAGTGCTGCCCTTAACAGCCTAACGAATATCAAGTAAACAAAAATCATTCAACAATAGCACACGGACATGATAGACGAAGAACACACCGAGGTAAGCTGATCATGTTCATAAGAGTGCAGCGAAGAATAAGTTAACAGTGGAGAGAAGCTGTGCGTTGTACAGAGGTTCATCTTTAGTCCCCACAACACCGTTATGATCTGGAGCGACCAGGCTGTGCTGCGCTGTCTGCTTTTGCTTCCATTTCAGGCCTGTTAATGCAGTAGCCTTTAGTTTCTACATACGAGTCTATCGGCAAAACGTCGTCAGCAACAAAAGCATGTATGATTACTTCAACTATTTATCTAGAAAGCGGTATAACTTTAATTGTCTACTATACGAAAAATAAAACGAATACCTTAACATTAGAATTCTCGTGTTATACTCATACAATGAAGTGTAGAATGGAATGATGAAGTAGCTACTCGCTCTCACGATTAATTCAGAGTTTCAAAAGGGGCACACATGGGTAAGTTAAACTGACCAATTAACTAATGATATGAAAAACAGTCAAAGATTGGACGGAAATTATTCTAAATCGTGGAGGGAGAAACCTTGCAGATTTTATTTGAGACGTGAAGGTGAAGCTTCAAATCATTCGTTGATCTCAATGGTGACAAAATTGCACATAGAAACGTTCAAAGCAAAAACTATAAAGGAAATTTAATTCTTAGTTCGCTTTATAATATTCCTATTTCAACGTCTCTAAGGTTTAAACTGCAAGTTTATAAACTTCAGCCAGTGTGGACTGTTTGTCTTTCATTCTTCAATGCTGTGATGTCCCGCCGTCGCTGCATAAAGAATATTGATTTCTATTGTGTTTTCCTCATTCATTCACGCCACTGTTTGTTTTGGCGATGCATGTTGACCATCCGGTGAAATTTTTGCTATCTTCCGATTGGACCTTCACACATCCGAAACAGCTATGTACGAGGATCTTCATACACTCACAGGAAGAATTTTTATTTTAAAATTTGTTACATCTCCACCATGTTTCACTGGTGAAGGCGGTTTATTTTTCAAGCAATTAATGTTTGCTCATTGAGTAGTTTATTACTTGTATTTTCTGAGACATTGGAAATTTTTTAATATTAGTTCACGATAGCGTAAAGTCAAGTTTATCATTAAGGAAAGGCTGGAATCACAGAAACACAAACACAACAGCTATCAAAGACGGTTCGGGCCTTTTTATGTTCGTAAAGAAAAAGCAACATGAGTTTATGTTTAGTAGAGCTCGTGAGTTATATTCGTTGTTTTGTTTGACCGAAATATTAAAAGCGAAATTTTCAAGTAAGCCGTGCTCAACGGATGACAGTGACATGATATTGATTTCTAAAGCGAGGGATTTACGACCTTGCTCACAACAGCTCACGGTGACGTGCATCATCACTTTCTCTCGCAAACGCCGCAGCGTTTCAGTTTGTGCTGAAATGAGCCCTAGTATCGCACGGCGTCCGCGTGACCGCAAGCAACCACGCGCTGTAGTTTCTTCGTGCTGGACCTCCAAGAGTCCGTCGTACTGAGGCTGTGCTCAGCAAATTAAATTCCAGCTTTTAAGTGCTTTTGTTTACATTTCTGTGGGCCTCTTTCCTTTCAACTGTTCAAGCGTTTGTTTGGACACATAGCCAGGTGTACGAGTGTTATGGCAGGGAATATTAGGACGTACGATCTCAGTAAAAGTTTCGGAGTGCGACTCGTAAATAGAAAGTTTCATATGCACAGTTAACTAATTTTTCTTTTTTAGCTTCTCATACAGACCAGATATATTTGAATTATCTCTTTTACCTTCGGGCAAAAGTGTGTGGAAAGCGGTAGCTGAGCGCAGTAGTGTGTGACTTGTAAATGTGAACGTTTCTGTATGAAGATTGTACAAAAAACTCGTGAATGTGTCCGAATGAAATTATTCATATATCGCTTTTCATTATTCTAATACGAATCACACTTCAAAGTGAATATGTACTCATAAGAAAAATTGTTTAGATTAAATAATTTTACGTTCTACGTTTACAAATAAATTTTTGATTTTGTGTCATTGACATTTTCAATGGTTTAGCTTTGAACTCCCAGCCACCAGCAAGCTTCCACATAACCATGGAAGCGTATTTCTTCCTCATGAGAACTCCAGATTAAGTGGGACATGCCGTGTATGATGACACCACACAGCAGACAACACTGCCTGTAACATGACGGCACATGCTGATGGATTGCCTTTAACTCGTTAGACTCGCTGGACATGCACACACCCTGTCTTTCAGCTCGAGCTATCGAGTGACTCTAACGAACTCGCGTAGAAAGTGACCTAGCTAACGCTATATTGAGATCTGTTTTCTGTGATCGTCGTTGGTGCAGTATCAAAAGCATGTTCTGATCTATAGGATCAGTAGTTAAGAGTGTTTTCTTGCCTGAAGGTGCAGTGTTTAAGGACTTTTGTATTTTTTGTAATAGTTCTGGTGTATGGGTGCAGTATTTGAAGGTTATTTTGGTTTACGGGTGTATTCTTTAAGGGTTAATTTGATCTTGAGATGCAGTATTTAAGGGTAAGTGTCAACGGATACAGTATTTAGGTCGTTCTCATATGCAGGTATAATATTAAACAGTTCTCTTGTCATCACCTGGTGCAATAATAATTAGATATTCGCAAAAGTAATGTAACAGTTATTCTGATCAGCGGAAATGATGTTCCAGTCTTGCTCGCATCAGAGGGCACAATATTCAAGCGATGTTCTCGTTTACTGCAGCAATATTGAATTGCATCACAATTGGGCAAAAGAACGTCTAAATATATTGGTATTTGAACTGCGGTGACATTTTGTTGAAGTAAAAAGTGAATTAAAGTTTAGGAGTCTATTGTTAAGCATAAAATGATGGCAACTCGTACTTAACTAGCTTAGGTTAGTTGTAAAGGATGCTCTGTATACAAGAATGTGCAAAAAACACCACGATAAAAACTACTGATCCGTTAAGACTATGTTCATATATTCACAGCACGTATGAAGCTATCTGTTCTACATTGCATTTTTAAGGTATAAAAGAGTATTTCTATAAATCCTCATCAGCAGTGAAACAAGTTTATCTGGTTATGTTCAAAAATTGTATGTATTTTAAATTGCAACTATAAATGCGGTTTGCACCATAGTCATCATATGAATGAATATTGTATTGTTTTGCTTTTTATGTTATGGGAAATTTTATGTTCTATTTTCTGCAGGTGTAACATGGATTGTAGGCGCGTTTTAACATGTGTTTTTAATGAACAAAAGGAACATCTCGCTCGCTTTCGAATCCATTGTGCTGGGCTGCAGAGTGACCATGAGATGAAGATTGAAAATGTCTCCGGAATAATGGTTAACTGAACTGTGTATGTAATTTACACTTTGTCTCAATGCCAACTTTCACAAACAGTGAGCACTTACCGAGCGGTTAGGGTCATATTATGGTTAGGTTAACGATATTAATTAATTGTACGTGGGGCTTGGCCGAGCTGCGCTGGGGTTCTCAGCAGACCTCAAGCGCGGTGTTAGCGCCTGTAATTTTTTCTTGATTTGAGAACACGATTTTGACCTACGTCTGGGGCTGCTCATAATTGTGCATGGACGCTACCGTTGCTGCATTGCATAATTTTGCTTTACGGTGACTGGTGAGTTTGAATTAATGATCATCTTCACCTGAAGGACTGTTGTTGGCATCGCGTTCACAAAGCAATTTTCCCAAGTCTAGGAACAGTTGCTGTGTTGTGATGTTTATTGTGCTGTTCAATGCCACTGTACAGTTTCCGTCTTACACTTTTAATGATTTTTTAATTAATTCGTAAACCTTCATGGGATGCTAGAACATAATTTTGAGTGTAAAATATGTGAGAAGGATGTAAATTGTGTGTTGCAGTAATATCACTACATTTTTTGTTGTTTTTTATTCATTGTTCGACTATTGGTTAATCACCGTGACATATCAGTCGTCTCTCACTGGATTAGAATCATATTTCCGGTTTACGCAATAAGAATTACTCGTACAGTTGTGAGTGTCTGAATGTTCTAATCCATTTGCTATTTTTAATGATTTCGTTCAACATTATTGGAAACTACTGGTTGTTGCAGAACTTAATTTTTTCGAAATGGTTACTCATGTTTCAGCTTTTATAAGATTCTTTCTAATTAAATGCAAAATGCTATTGCGTTCATTATTCATTACTTAATTGGGGCGTCGTGTGCAAATGGAAACTAACACAACTCATTTATTTGTCTAGATTTTACCACTCCAATAAGTTCTTGCACCACGTTGGAATAGAATAGAATAGAATGAGGCGATAGGAACGAGCCTTCTGGCCCATTCTTGGATCAGTATCCAAGTCCCATGCCGTAATACTAGCCGCCTTGGGCCATACACAACCCAAACACGGCGGCAGCGGACCTCGAACCCGGGTCTTCCCACATCACAAGCGGGTTCGCTCACCAGTCGACCAAGCTGGTGGTATAAAAATGTGGAACGCTTCACGATTTTGCGTGTCATCCTTGCGCAGGGGCCATGCTAATCTTCTCTGTATCGTTCCAATTTTAGTATGTGTACCGCCGAAGCAGGTACAAAATAAAACCGTCGATGGTCTTGCTCAAACAGACCATAGCGGTTACGAGTCTCGAACCGAGTCTTCCCGCATCGCTAGCGGATTCGGTCACCAGTCGACCAAGCTGATGGAGAGCAGTTATGGGTTTTATGAAGGTTTTAACCAAAATGTTTCACGTTTCTCAGCACAAACTTTCCAAAACCACGACATGTCAACGCTGTTGGTTATCATCACGAGCTGAAGAGTTTCATTGTGGCTGCAGCTGGACGATGTAAACACCTTGTCCAATTCGATGGACGAGCGCCGCTCTAAAGTTCTTCCAAACTAATGACTCTACACACTCACTACGTTAAGAAAGCTTCTGGACCAGACTAGGATCTCTATTTCTATTTTAAAAGTGTTTTTTTACATCATACACGTGATATATCAATGAATTCATTTGAAATTTATGAGTGAGTCTTTTTAATTTACGTGACTAAAAATACAAAAAGCTTTATTTCAGCTGGAGTGATTTTCATTAGCGCAGGATCCAGTATCACGAATCATTCCTTATTAGATTTTGTGAAGTAAGATAAATATATCTTAGTAATATACATTCAGATTGCACAAGGTTAAATAGTGTAGCGCAAGAAATGTTTTTATCGTTGTAATTTTTAAAAATGTTAATATTTTGCTGCCATCACTATTTCCCATGCTCGAGGCTTTGTATATTACTCTCTCGGCATATTTTCCTAACAGTATTTCATTTAGATGCTGTGATGATTCGAATAATAAAAATCCCTATACGTTTACGATAACCGTAGCTCAAAAACAGTATTCTTTTTCTAGGCCCTAAATACTCAATACTTACAGCAAACTGCCAGTGTCATTAAGCTCTAGGTCAAATAAATACAGCAGTTAAAGGCAACAGTGCTAGCATGAATCGAGCGTTATGCAGCTGCGCCATGACGGCTGCACGGCCTTGCTCTCGCCTGCAATTATTTTCATAGGCCGCAGGCAGGCCTGGCCCAAACTGCTGCTTCATTCGAACCTCGGATCTTTTTCGTTTGATTCTCATTGCGCCGCTTGGTGGTCTTGAACTCCTGTGAAAGCGACGCTAATCACGCGTACTTAGCGACCCATCGCTCTAGTCTACATGCGGCTCAACATCTCAGATGATACTCATCGCTCATCAACATCATCTGAATGATGTGCTCAGCATCTCTACCTCTGCATAAATGATGTTCTCAGCATTTCTACTTCTGCATGAATGATGGTCTCAGCATCTCTACCTCCTCATGAATGATGAACTCAGCATCTCTACCTCCTCATGAATGATGTACTCAACATCTCCAACTCTGCATGAATGATAAACTCAGCATCTCTACCTCCTCATGAATGATGTACTCAACATCTCCAACTCTGCATGAATGATGTACTCAACATCTCCAACTCTGCATGAATGATGTACTCAGCATCTCTACCTCCTCATGAATGATGTACTCAACATCTCCAACTCTGCATGAATGATGTATTCAGCATATCTGCCTCCGCATCAATGATGTACTCAGCATCTCCAACTCTGCATGAATGATGATGTACTCAACATATGAGGTCGTATTGGGCTGCTATTTCTGTGCAAGATTACGCACTTCTAGCTGAGGTGCTTCATTTTGCGTTCGTTGATTTAAGAGTCATTATTGCGGTTCCTTAATGATGGACTATAGTAAACAGTTTGGGGTATTAAGAACGTGCAGTTCCTTGAATTTGTGCTCAAGTCAAGCTTGTGTTCTCGGTCTTTGCTGTGGCAATCCCATTTATGGGTGCAAACACCGAACAAGGAACAAGTTATTTAATGTTACATCAAAAACACTCTGGTGAGTAACGTGGGAAGGTTCGAAGTGACTGAGTCGTTTATAAGTAATTTAGATTTGACTCAATTTATCGTTACACTTGGTCTTGACCTACAAAACACAAATGTCGCGTTATCTTTCTTGACTGCGTTTGAGTCGCTGGTCTTCGTACAAACTTCAAATTAGGAAATATGATTTCGTAGTTTTAACTTTTTCCTCAAATAATTCTCGCTTGAAACGAAAAGTATGGCTTGACCCTGCATATTTATATTGTATTGAAGATAGATGCATATTTTCAACACCGCTCCTTACATTTTAACACGTTGACTCCGAAGTAGTACGTATGTGTACCACTGAGGTTAGGTTCTGTAATTTTTTCAGATCCTTCTAGTGAATATGCGCACAAAGTGAAGATTTACACCAGTCAGGCAATCGGAGGCAACGTGTTAAATGACCAAATTCATGCGTGTAACAACTGAAAGTTGGTCAGAAGCGTTAAAATCCGTGTTTGGCTCTGAGCTTGAAATTCTTTGTATAAACTTGAAACTTTTATTAAGCAGTTGAAATACATACCTCGAGATCGGTACAAAACGTAGCATCATTCTACTTTTCCTACACATCTGAAAAAATGCGTTCATCTGTGGAGAAGTGAATAACAAAAACTGTTTTCCAGCAAAAGTCGCAACCATTTAATGATGCTCGTATTTTCCGAGGGTTGAATGTGATTACTTGTAAGCAGGTGATGTTGAAACATTTTGTTCCTAAGCAGCGAGCAATTAAACAACAATTCAACGTTTACGAACGCCGCCCAGCGTGTGACTCTCTCATTGTCTGTTGTGTCTTGTGGGGCTGCGATGTGCTCCGTTGTCCTCCGTAACTTCGCTCATGCTCTCAAATATGTCTACAATTACATAACATTACTTCCAGGAACGTAGGTAATTTGTGTTCATGTTAATTGTTTTGCTTATCCAGTGTCTGGTTCACGTAGGTTGCAAGTGACACACAAAGAAACACTTGGTCTACGTTAACAAAGTTTTTTGAGGTACAGCGTACCGTGATTAGGAAATTCAATTGTAATAATCCCATCGCCAAGTTCTATTGAGCTCCTACCAATTGTAATATAATGCTAAAACATTTCATTCCGAAGTTTTTTCTTCGCTTAGGATACAATGCAATACTAGAATATTCCGTTCCGTAGTATTATATCCGCTTAGAATACAACGCAATACTAAAATATTTGACTAGAATGTAGTAGAATATTTTTGTATACTAAGCGAAGTACAATACTAGCATACACCCCATGCTGCGGTTTTTCGTCGCTGAAAAAAGAATTTCGTTACGAAGGTTTTATGTTTGTTTTAAATAGATCTGCTAGCGAAGATCCGAGAAGTTTCTTACTGCACGACATCACAATTCTTTAGACTAATCTTATTTTCCATTAAACCAATTATGTATATCAAAAAGGATCATGAGGATTTGACATTAGCATGCAGGAATGCTCGTATTAAAATTTACTATTGAGAACTTCGTTTAGTTTAGTCGAGTTTGAAATGATCAGTGTTTCAATTTCATTAGTAAAAATTTCAGTCATTATTATCCTTTGTTCCAATAAATATTGATCTGAACGTACATCTATTTTTATTGTTGTTTATCACTACTGTCGTAAATTTGTTTTTTAACAAAATGACTGTTTTTGTTTTCCACTGCTGTTTGAAATTTTTTTTTTAACAAAGCGAGTGTATGCTGTTAAGGCTACAGTTTGCGAGACAACATGTTTACTGTGGCCGTGAAGTTTCAGCAATTAAATTAAGTGCTGTTCTTACATTCTTGGTCACGCCTTCACTGACAAAACTCTCTCTCTGAGTCAGTTGTGTTCAAATCCCCCATGCTCTGGTATCCAAACTTGTTCAAGGGATTGAGTAAAAGCATGAGGTGCAACAACATGCTACTGTTGTCTTATCATAATGAGCATTGGAGCTATCACTATGAACTTTTTGCGAACTATGTTTCATTAAATAGGATCTCGTAGAATGAGGTGCAGTGATGTGGCATAATTTAACGAGATGGACTAAAGTGTTAACTAAATATTCTACCTACTAAGGTTCATCAACCCTAAAAAAATTGAGAACAAATACATTTCCCTGCGTCAGCTTCGTGGTCAATAAGATTCGTATAGCTTCAAATTTGTTGACTAGGAGCTGTAGATATTTGTGTACAGTTGATCTGGCACAAGTTAGCGTGCTGCAGAGCCATTGCGCTGCCCAGCCGCCGCTGCATGCCAGCTGGGCATTACCAGGCAGATAATCCTACACCTCACGACGAAAAATGTCTCGAATTGCCTACGCAGCGAAACGATTCTAGTGAAATGTTTGCGTTTCGCGCGGTGGAAAATATGCTCGTGTTGACCGGACAAATTGTAATCGATGGTCATTCAGTTTTACTGACTTCCTCGTTTCGTGACTCGTTTCGTCAATACGCAAAATGGATCTTATTCCGTTCCAGGAACATTATACATCTCGTTTTTTGTGTAATTTCTCTAAACTGCTAGTATGTATGTATGTCAAAATGGTTCTCGTTATTTCCAAATAAAAAACTTTGCAATAAATGGTCTTCAGAGTTATGTCCTGACCTGAATTGACCTTTCGCTTCCGTGATTTATCGTTCCACCTTCACGTCCCAAATTACAAATCCAAGAGAATATTCTTACTTGCAGGCTAAATTCCGCTCATTTCCAGGAGCTCCACTTGGATCACGGTGCTTAAACTACTTCCGCCTCTGGCTCGATTTACAAGCTTGAATTTCATCAGTGCAATTTTTTAGAAAACCCTGCTTTTTGTTGGACTCACGTAGTTGGCTAAGAGACAGATTCGAGTTAAGTCAGTAATATTCAAAATAGAATAGAATAGAATAGAATGAGGCTATAGGAACGAACCTTCTGGCCCATTCTTGGGTCGGATAATTACTTCGATAATTATTCGGTTGTTTACCCAAGTCCCATGCCGTATTTCTAGCCGCGTCAACATTGTCGGCAGCGGGATTCGAACCCGGGTCTTTCCGCTCGCAAGCAGACACGCTCACCAGTCGACCAAGCTGGTGATGGATAGCACATCATTAAAGTTCCAGCTTCAATGCATAACTTCTTAAGTCTTCGCTTCTTATACAATGAGCTCCCTACTCGCAAAGTGAACATCATTGCATGAAGCTGATAAATATGTGTACTGCCAATAATGAGATCGGAAAAGAAGGGACGAACGCTGCTCATAGTACATGCATTGCATGGTGAACAGCTGGCTGTTTCAGGCTTCCTTTATATTGTCCTCATCACCTCATCCCATTACTGCAGTGGTTGCCAAACTTTTTGTGATCAAGTACCACTTGGAGGTCTCGTACAGTCGCCGCGTACCACCTGGTTCCAGAGAAACTAAATTCGATCAGATATCACTTTTATTTTCATAATTATACAAGTAGAACACGCAAATCAACTAAGATTTGCTAACTATAAATCGTTGCCAGATTACCCTATGTTAGGCTGTAAACATTTTGTGAAGTAAAATATAACAAAATAAAAATTGTTCATGACCCCGAAAGTGTTCGCGTACCACCTGGAAGGCCCTCGCGTACCACTAGTGGTACGCGTACCACAGTTTGGGAACCACTGCATTACTGGATGTGCTTGTGGCTTACATAGAGGCACATCTGCTGCCTCCGTCCCTTGTGTAGCTGCTGTTGTGGGTATCACTCTTCGACCTTTTGTCCTACGGCAAATCTTGGGCAGAATGTACTATTCCTTTGTTTCTTGGCGTTCCAAGATACATAGATTTTTTTTTTACTTATGGAGCCGTTGAATTTTATTTTGCCTTGTATGTTTCGTGGAAATGCTTGCCTTATATCGTAACCATTGTTCTAGTCAAAGAAATTGTGATAATATGAGCATTTGCCCTGTGTAGTTTTGTGCGTGGCATGGCTAATAAATTATGTTCCTTATGGTTAACATCTAGTGAGGCTTGGAAGTACAATACAGTTGCTGCTCAAATGCTACCATTTATGTTTATCATTTACATAACAAGTTTTCACTATTAGAGGGTAGTTTTTTCACCCTCAAGCTCAGATGCTTATTTAGGTACATTAAAAGGATTTTGAATGCATTATTCCCATCCTTCGAAAGCATCTTGCTATTTATTGCGCTCCTATAGCTAGATTTGAATTTCATAAGGTGTCTTTAAATTGTGAAAGGATGGCCAATTTTTTATTATCTATTTTTATATTTGGACCAATGACTGTCACTGTAACTTGCATCTCGTTTGATGGGCCAGCCTTCATATAACATGTCACATCTTTTTTACTCACATTTTTTGAACATTTTTTCCTTGTTTCCATTCAACAATCTACCCACAGCGAACCTTGAGTTGTGATTAATGTTAGAGACAAGCTGGTGACAGCACACATGTGTGTTGATGTTGCGTGTGGGACGGATTGTGAACACCCAAAATCAGGCGTTCACATGTGTTTTTTCACGTTTGTTTTCTGTGGCATGAAACTCTAAGGAAAACTGCAAACGGCATCAATTGCTAGACGAAATACTGTTGAAACAAGCTCTGTTAAATGTGCTTTACTTAGTTGGAGATTTCAGCCTGTACAGATTATATTGTATTTTGTGGTAATATGAAATACCGTTTTAAAACATAATGCACTGCGGCTCTACGAGGAGACTAATTATGTATTAAAATGCATATGTGCTCATTCGTATGCAAAACGATAAAGTAAAGTTTTGATTTGTATGCTGTGATATATTAATAGCAATTGTTTACTGGAAGTATTGATTGATAAATCCAGTGTTCGAGCAACGTTAAACTCACACCTTTGTAAGTCTCGTTACACAGCAGATGGCTTTTTTATTCCAGGTAAATGAGGTAAACATTCTTTACGTTATATTCCTTGCTATTCCACGGATTTTAAGTACGCTAACATGACTGCGATTGACATCAACCATGACTAGAAACACGTATAGATGCCTCGAAACTACTCATCTGATAGGTCTGATGAGTTACAGTGCTTGTTGGATTGCCTAAAAATTCTGCCTCAGTACTCGGAGTTCGATGGACGAAACTGAATGAAGTACGTACATCGTAATCGATGATGACTCATCGAAAGTAACAAATACGCAATACAAGAAACTTTATTTTTCAATTTTAGTATCTTAAATCCAGTAGTAAAATGAATATGTGATACAAGAATGTTTTAGTTCGGTTGCTTAGCGATTTTTGTGATTCAGCCTCTTGTAACTGAAGTAGAGTTTTGCGACTGGACATCAGACTGTTACTAAGATACTATGCTCTGGTCTCATTGATGAAAACCGACGCTCTATCATGATGCTTTTTGGGCTGCGCAGCTGAAACAATTTCATATTTGTACAAGGTATATTTTATGCAAGGATATTTGTAGAAGTTTTATATATGTACAAGTACAAGGTGTTATATGTGTATCGAAGCATTTGGCAGGGAAAACGTGTTAATAATAGAGTGTACATACTTGTATGTAGGTCTCACACAAAGCTGCGGTATGTATGTAATTGCAGTTCGTATGGAGTTGTCTCAGTCAATTTTCTCATGCGCTCAGTATAATAAAGGGGCGAATGCCTTCATCCTTAACGATAAAATTATGAGAAGCCGATATTAAAATAAACAATTGTCAACACGTCTTCTAGAAGATACGTTGATTTTTACATTCATGTTGCAATGCAGATGTGCTGCTGCTGTCGCAAAAAAATGTCTATTTTACTTACACAGTAAAATTACAACGATATAAGTACAGTGTCTCCCCTCATAATTCTTGATTTAAAAAGTTTGTTTCTATTAAGTACGGAAAGGGCTTGCCGTTGATTCTATCATATGACAATTTTAAGAATTTAGGGGACAATTTCTGATGTAGTGTATCGTTATCGTAGGTTACTTAAAAAAAAACTTACCGCCTATCATCGAAGGGCAACTTTCTTAACGCGTTCTGAGGTAACAATGACAACGACTGGATGAAATGACGTTACATCAAGCGTCGGTTTTGGCTCATCCAGTTTCAGTGTGGATTTTCTGCACCACATGTGAGGCTGAGCATTTTCAAAAGACTCACAAGGGACTATATCGTGCAAAATATTAGGAAGGAGGCAGCGAAGGGGCTGCGAAGCCCCACCCTACTTTATGAGGTTCCGTAACTATTAGGTTGTTACAAAAATAATGGCCGCTCGAAAACCAACGCATGCTTCTGAAATCGGCCATTATTTTTGTAACAACCTAATTTGATTGTACTCGTATCCTGGTTACAGACAACGAGCTTGGCGGTATTCTAATTTATTTATTACCCTGTGCGTCATTCTACTGAAAACCAAGTAATTTCGTGCACAGTGTGCGAGCTGCTCAGCCAGCAAGAATCTGTGCCATTTTACAGGCAAGTGACTGCATTGTTGTAAATAATCTACATGGCGTAATGAGGTAATCGCGTGACGCATGCACGGGCTTACGCAACATGTCATGTGGGTCTCTGATCGCTGCCTCCATGGCCTGAGGAGCAGCGTGAATGCAAGAGGGTATGCAAAATAATCAGTGTTTAGATCAGTAATCTTGATGTGTATCATCAATTCAATCCAACCATGATGATGAGGATCAAATTAGACAGAACTATTATAATAAAGCTCAATTTAGCAGGTCGAAAAAAATCGAATATAATATTTGAGAACAAAAATACGAGTAGAGTACAATTTTCTTCATAGCAACTCTCTACGTGTCATTTAGCTTAGTTTTGGGTGTAGAAAAAAGACATTTTTTAGTTATTATATTTTGCTTGTCTGTCAATATATGTAAGTGGTACAGTCTCTATTTTTGGGGCAATAGCTAAACCAAGAGATCATCATTATCCTGAACACAATTTTACTTACATGTACACGATTTTTATTTTCATATGGCAGTTTTTTTGTTTTCGCATTAGAAATTGAGTTAAAAAACTATTTCGAATGGCATTTCATTTTAATCACCGCTGGTCGAAATTATTCGCGTTAATCGAGGTACTTTTGTGTGGCACACACGCAGTGCCTTGCCTCGTGTCATAAGAAGGGCTGAGTTAGGCAGGTTTCTTACAGGTGACACTTGTCATGGTTTTTATAGCATCCTCACCTATTCTATAGCAAATTTCCATCTATTTTTACCTGCTTTCCGCTGAATGTGACCTATTTATTCTACAGCTTATCTCTACCGGTCTTGCTGCAGGTCTACATCTTTTTTCTTGTAAATACCGTACTTTTCGATAATCAGCCAGTCAGTAAACGTCAGCACCTCTTTGCTGTAACTAATATGAATCAACATTTTTCCTTCGAGCTTACATTTTCAATGTTTAGGGACAAGAGATGCCACATGACATGAAGGCACATGACGGAGTAACACATCATGCTAGAATGATGCACACAATAGTGACTGGTGATATTCAGGCCTTGCCTAACCTCTGCCTTAATTAACTGAGCTGCTTTCTTTGTTTCTCCCTGCACGAACTGGCAGAACACAACTGAGTTAGGCCGTGCCACTAACCAGCTGTTGTACTCGGGGACGTTTTTTGAATGTCGTCTGTGTGATGCAGGTGTTAGCGCTGAAGTCATGCACAGGCAACATGCCTGGTGTGTCATTCTGTGACACAAGAGAGGCTAGACACACTGGGGTAGTAACACTCAATCGTCAAACTCATGTTAAAATATACGATTAAGTTATAAATATAATTACGATTAGAAATTGTGAAAAGAATTTTTTAATTACTAATCGTAGGAACTTACAAACGCAACATATTAAGATGTTAGTTACCTATGATAGCATTTGTGTTTCGTATCGTTCATTATGCCATAGTAATTTTTACTAAGTCGTTAAGCTACTATGATTTGACTCAGAAATAATAAAATATATTAATAACTCATTGTTGCTTGTGAGGGAATTGGCGGCAGGCATCGGTAGCAGGGCAGTCACTCCTAAAGTTAACCTCGTATATTCAACTCATGACAAACAATAGTTGATTTTAACTTGCAACTGATTGCACACAGTAGGTATACGACTGAAAATTATTACTAAATCTGACGCTAATAACGAGTAAACAAGGAGAATAACATCGATAGTACGTACGAATTGTATACGGACTCTCGTAGTAGCACTCTGTTTTGCTCTTGTTTCATAGATCGAAGTTGAAGTTTCACATATCAGAAGTTGATTGGAAGAAAACTATGTTGCTTTGTGCGTGTTTATCGGTTAGTTCTTTAAAATCTTGTTGTTTTTATACTGTAATCATAAGTTTATGTGTCAATGTTAGTAAATGTTTCGTAATAATAAGCGGATGGGAAACCTTGGATTTTCGATCTTCTACAATTTTAATTATTTTCATCGATATTTTAATCATGACAATTTGTAATATGTTTCAACTTTTCGGTCTTATTTTTCAATATATATCTGATATGTAACGGTTGATTGTATTAAACGGAATGAAGTTTTCAGTTAACTACAATAATAATTACACTTTATGGATCATCAGCACATCACACTAAGCAACCGACCAGTAAATTAGAAATCACAACTTAACAAAAACAACAAAAACAAAAACGTATATTTCCAATAAAGTTGGTACATAAGAAATGTAACATCATTGGTTTTTAAAAATGCCTTATCATAAAATCCTTAAGTGGTAGGTATTCTATGCATAGTATCGTAGATGATAGAACAGCAGTACCTACGGGTATACATAAACATTCACATCACGTTATACATGAACGTTAAATAATATACATGGGGAAACAAATGAAACTTCGCTATTTCAGTGATGACTTAAGAGGTAATCGTTGGTGATACATATTAATTCTGACGTGGTAGATATTATACTCATTTTAGGTGATAAGCGAAATATTTTCTTTAGGTACAGATTAGATTTGACATCATTACATTCAACTGAATTGGATGTTTAACATCCGTAGTTTCAGTTTCACTCTAAAGTTTAACATCCGTAGTTTCAGTTTCACTCTAAAGTTTCACTCTAACTCGTATTTTCTAATTCAAGATTTTAGCCTTACTGCTGGGAATTCAAAGTACAGCATTATGTTATACGCAACTTCTTTCGAAGTAAACGTTTTGTTGCAGTTTTAGCTCACTTTTATTTTTGAATTTTTCTCCAATCTTATAAGAGTAGGCGTCGCTGTTATGTCATCTACTGTACACAGAATACATACTACGTAAAGATTTTATAATAACGCACTTTAAAAATCAATGAGTTATCATACACATCTTACGTATCAACTTGATTGAAAATGAATTGTTTTATTTCTTTTCTTCTATTGTGTTCTGGTAAAATAACTCCATGCATAGCTATTGTTGATTTTTCAATGGGGTTTTCTATTGCAAGTTAATGCAAATTGTGTCATTTATACGGTGCTAATTTTTTACCAATCGTAACAATCGCTTTAAAAATAAACCCATGATCTCATAGCACATAACATTAAATTCTTTTCTATTAGTTTCATTTTCAGCAAAAATATGCTTGCATCTACAATCTGCATAGTTTTGTAGTTATAAATATGTGGCCTTCTTTGATCATGATCATCTGTTACAGATAAGGGATCACATATAATTATTACGGCTGTGCTGCTGCTGCTACTATAATCGAGAGTAGATTAGTGAAGAGGGCTCAATATTGGCTTATCGTTAAATAGTCGTCTAATAGAGGCAATTATCTTGACCCAGATCACGGCGTGTATGTAGCACAGCAATTGTATTTACTGCACAGTTGTGAAGAAGCTTATGAAACCCTATGCTCTAAATACAGTGCATAAACTATAATATTAATTTCTCTCTAAGAATAGTGAATAATGTAGTTACTAGTATTTTCATAGTTAAATGCTTTTTATTAGAATAGAATAGAATAAGGCAATAGGAACGAGCCGTTTGGCCCATTCTTGGTTCAGGTTATTGAACGATATTAAACTTGGTTATTATATTAAATGATATAATAAGCTACTTCAGAGTCATCGAAGCTTTATGCTTTCAGAGCCAAATTTCCCCGCGAAAGCCTTCAGCTGGAGTTGCTTCTGTCAACATCTAAGTGACGAACACATGATGTTATTATTATAGCATAATGTATTGTGTTCATGTCATCCATTTGCCGACTGCTCATTTCTTTATCACAGATAAGAATTTTTGCCATCTGAGTTCAAACATTTCCTTGAAATGAAAGAAACTGTACAAATTCGTTGCATTCAATCAACAATTTACTATTTGTAAGCTCACAATCCTGCATTTCGTAACTGGCTCAGCTATCGCCAGCACCGTGGCATTTGTTAATGATACAGTGACACGAATTGGAGTAACGCGTAAACGTGTCACTATTTTTGTTTCTTACGCATGCCATACTCTGCAGGTGTAATCATTCACACGTAGGATAAGAGATATTCAACATCCCACTGCACATGCACACATGTATTAATAAATGTAACCTAGCAAATTTTTCTCGAGAAGGCTTTTCTGGGGTGAAGTGCAACTTATGTCCCTTCAATGCAACCTCCACCTTCCTTTATTTGGAGTTGTCTGAAGTGTGTAGGTGTTGAACATAACCGTATAGTTATTGAAACTTTCTAGGTTTATTGGCTTATTCAGCCTATAATTTTCACGATCAAAACTTTGTAAGTTATGTTGGTTGTTCGAAGTTCTAAAGTACGAGAAACAAATCAAGTGCAAGAGAACTAGGAAACCTCGTCTTTTCAAGTAATATACTTCTCTCATCATTCAGCAGTCCTGTATATGCGAGGGAAAAGACAATGGTTACGTTCTCTGTATATAATACTGCGCACATTGAGGTGGTATTCAGCTTATGCATCGGGATTGAGGTGTACTCGTATATGCATGATTGATGCCTTCACTTTAGACTGGATGGGACTTGGGTAGCAGCCCAAGCATTGACCAAATGCCTCGTTCCTATTACCTTATTCTATTCTACTGCATGTCCATTAACGTCCCTTTCTTTCTTGTGAGTATAGACTAGGTAAATTGAATAATTTCAATATGATTAACGTTCATAGAATACCCGGTTAGTCTCTGCGTCCCTCGCGTGGATGCATTGCAAGGAAAATTCTATGAATGGAAACAAAGGGGGAAATCAATTCACGCCGCCCCTGTTCAACAAAAGGAGTCGAGCATTTTTGCAACGTAGATAACTAACTGCACGAGGACAGTCGCACTGATAGGGGATCTAGGCACGACACTGTTATTCTATGGGCACGAATTTCATTTTTATTCAGCTTTCTTGTACATTTTGCAGCTTTCGCTAAGTACTTGTCTGCCCTTATTTTATGGGGAGCAATTTCATTTCGATGGAGTTTTCTTGTACCTTTTAGTTTTGGACAAGCGCTTGGACAGAACTGCTGTACAGTTGTGTCAACGAGGGCAGTACAAGGGTAACAACATTCATAAATATATAAAAAAATGTTTGAGGAATACTTATATGATCGTATTTTCAGCGTAGATTACGGCTGCCGTAAAAGTGCGTCACAGCGAGGCAGTGTAGAGCTGCAATTGCGAAGTACTCGGAACTCAATGCAATATTCATCAGTAAGCAACGTTGATAAACGAGACGGTCTTTTTCCATTTTTCTTATCAGCTTATTGGTGATTTCAGTCACTTAAAGTATGCTTTAGTTGAATTGCCTCTAAATATCCGAAAATTAACATTAAATTACGACAATGTATGTTAATCCAGCGTTGTAGTTTGAATGGGATATGATGTGAGTGAACTAAGCAAAGTGTACTGTAGTAGATTCAATAGCTATTTTTAATAAGTTTTTGATTAATATATTTTGTCTTTCAATGACGAAGTTATCGTTGTAATGTTACTACTTGACTGACATACTTAATTTCAGCGATGCAGACAGGCTAATGCTGACTAACGCGTGAATAGAATTGAATGGTTTTTACCTCTGTGGTAAGATGCGTTTAAAACCCAAAAGGATTTTCGTTTAAGACCTGTTCAAAGTGAGCCTTAATAATTGTACCCACGGAGATATTTTTGGGTATTGTATCACGGCTGCAGGAGAGGTTGTTTATTGCTGAAGTCAAGTAGTCTTTTATTATTACTCTGAAGTTCGTTCTGTCAGGTTCCAGTCATCATACAATTCAACTGACAGTAACGTGTGTACTGTACGCAGAGGACGTTATTTAAATGTGAGGTACGCGTGAACTACGCAATTGCTGCTAGGTCCTTTTATAAACATGAACCAGTGGACAACGAGTGTGCCCTCTATGAGAATTCAAATCAATAAATTTATACATATCCCCTTCTTTTATGAGTGTATAATTGCGACGAAATTTGTGAGCCTGAAAGAATGGAAATATAACTTCATAAGCAGAACCAAAATACTCGAAAACGTGTTCTGAAGCTCGGGTTCACTTGCATAAAGTTTTTTTTTAATTTGATAACGTGAGTTTTGACTGCAGAATCATGCTGTGAATGTCTGACATCCTGTGACGCAAACTCCGTGCAAAGGTAATACCCAAAAACATGGTGCGCATTATGGTCATTGGCTGCGTACCCTCAATGGCGTTTGTGCGCTGTAAAGAAGAGAACTCGTACCCAAGGCTGGATTTAAGAAAAGCAAGTCAAGCGAACAAACTTGTCGTGGACGTAGACTTTAGTTTTTACCTCAATGTGCTTGTATACTTAAGCCATTAACGCCGAAGTTAATTTTTTGTATACATCGGTACTCATTACGTTTGTCACCAAATGAGATCGCCAAATGCGATAGATTATTTCAGTAGAATATCAAAGTGTGTTTAAATGGTATTTATTTACAAAACTCTGCGAGAAAAACACGACTATTATTGAAACATTTTTGTTCCAATGCTTGCCAACCATGCCCATGCTTGAATGCTGCAAATCATACCCTGCAGATGATCAACACACCTCACGTGATCACTTCTTCTGTCGAGGCTCGTCAGTGACAGGCAACCCGCCTCCTGACGAAGAATAGGAGTGACGTAAGGCTGGCTCATACGTGCCCAAGGTCACGGTTAAGGTGACCCTCTGGGTTTCTTTGGTGCCAAACCACGCCACTAAATTACGCTCTCAAGTTTTTGCTCGATCTTACCTGGATCTTGCACAGAAGCACTTCTATCAGCACCTGTACATCATTTGTAGGAGTGATTTCACCAGCTTGGTCGACTGGATCACCAGCTTGGTCGACTGGTGAGCGAATCTGCTTGCGAGCGGAAAGACCCGGGTTCGAATCCCGCTGCCGACATGGTTGACGCGGCTAGAAATACGGCATGGGACTTGGGTATACAACCGAATAATTATCGAAGTAATTATCCGACCCAAGAATGGGCCAGAAGGTTCGTTCCTATAGCCTAATTCTATTCTATTCTATTCTATTCTATTCTATTTTATTTTAGTTTTAGCTTTGATATTTCATGTTGAAAATTTGTAATACTTTCCGAAATTACGTTTTTCATTGCGAAATGGTGAGCACTGTACACATCAGAGTTTTACGTTAACGGCTTATTTACATGAACTGCTACTTTACGTTAACGGCTTATTTACATGAACTGTTACTTTACGTTAACGGCTCCTTTACATGAACAGCTACTTTACGTCAACAGCTCTTTTACATTAACAACTCCTTTACGATAACAGCTTATCTACATGAACGGCTCTTTTATATGAACGGCTCATTTACGCTTGTGACTTATTTGCATAGGCATGCCTTCTCTTTACGTTAACGGCTTATCTACATGACCAGCTCTTTTACATGGACGGTTCATGTACTTTAACGCCTCATTTACGTTAGTGGTTTATTTACATAAACGGCTTTTTACATCAATGACTTATCTTATAATAATTCTGCTTGTTCCTTCCTTAGTCAGTTAGTCCGTCCATTACGCTTTCGTTGAGTTTGCAGTATCATAGCTACCGAATTCCTCAGTGGAACCCTGGCTCAATAGTAATGTTTTTTCGAAACATTTCTAATCAGAATGGACTCTGTAATGGAACAAGACTTGAAGTGGTAGCCATGCATCAATATTCAATTGAGGTTTTGATTATTAGCGGTTCACTAAATGGAAGACGTGTCTTTATTCCCAGGATAAAGCTGACACAAAGTGACCCTAACTTGCCATTCACATTAGAGAGAACGCAGTTTCCTATTCGTTTGTCATATGCCATGACTATCAACAAGTCACAGGGGCAAACCTTCATGAAGGTTGGATTATTCCTACCTCACCCCGTTTTCAGCCATGGACAATTATAAGTGGTATTTTCAAGAGCATGCAAACTCTCAGATGTGAGATTTAAGGTGAATGCGAATGTTGAAAATAAATCTCAGATGTGAGATTTAAGGTGAGTGAATGCGAATGTTGAGCATATGTTGTTAGTTGAGCAAATGTAGCCTGAATATTGAAACCCTGTGGATAGACCAGCATGAATATTAAGTTAGGCAAAAGGGTGTCCTACGTTGTAGTCATGGGTTATAACGGTCATTATAGTCATGGGTTATAACGGTCATTGTAGTCATGGGTTATAACGGTCATTGTAGTCATGGGTTATAACGGTCATTGTAGTCATGGGTTATAAAGCAGATGACATTTGTAAAACAATTAATTTTGCAGACTTCATATATCACTAGTCTCAAAATTATGAAAATTTTGTTATTTGTACATTGATTTTATTACTCGTATGAGAGCATCATCTCGTAAAAATTGTGCACAATGAATTCAACATTTTTGTTACTGCTTATACCCATTAATGTACGCTCCGATTATGTAAGATATTATTAAATTGCGCCTAACATGGCAAACACATTCTCACTTGCACTCATTTAATTGGGTTTAAACTTATTGCGTTCCGCGTATTTCCTCAATCTCTATTTCTGGTTCGTTTAATCTGAGGTGCCTGTGGAAGCGTCCTCGGACTTCCTATATTGAACGGCCGGTCGAACTCAGCCGAGGGTCCGTCCCTGTCCCTACCTCAGTTCTTGATTTATTTGCACAACAGAAGTCCAGCAGATCAACACGTCTAGCGGGGAGAGAAGAATCAGCAAAATGAAGCCTGACCACTGAAGTCCAGGCATTCATCAACGACCGAGCGCTGGTTGTTGATCAAAACTGCTGACCGGCAGGTCGGCAATAGCCGACCTGCCGGAACTACTGACCTCAATTCACGTCATGCATCGAGGAAAAGGTCTAAATAAGAACTAAACTTGTATCGTCTGTTGCTGTTCATTCTGTTCCAGTGGTATTAATTGGGGCAACTGCTTAAATAAGATCTAAATGCGTCCCCTGTATTGCATTCATTGTTTCCAATTGTAACATGATCTTTGTGTCGCAGTCCTCGCACTCGTGAATACGGAAGTCGAGTTAAATGAGCCATGCAGTCGTGCCCTCATGCAATTGCTCGCATGCTTTCATCGCTCGTCCTAATGCCTGTGATGTTCGTGTACCCACGCACAGTTGTGCGTTAATTTTACGGGAAATGCATGTGTCATTGTAATTATCGGCCTTGCTTTCACCTGCTATTGTCGGACATATCATTTATGCTGACAACCAATTATCCAGTTTTTCCATTATTTTTTGAGTGTATCAATACTCGTATTTAGTGTGTATTTGCAATAATTGTCATCCACACGCGAAGAAAAGACGCAAAATGGTTATCAGTGCAAAAGAACTAAATAATCGTAGTTCGGTGTCAGAGTCGTAAACTTAACATGATACTGAATAAATTAATCACGAGTTTCTGAGTTTTTTAAGCAAAAGATTAGGATTTGCAGCTTGCGATGGAAAGTACAATGTTTCAGTTCATCTTCATTGAGAATGTCTACCTAGTTTTGCGGTGATGGGTAAGTAATGTTTATAGGTCCATTCCGAGTGTCCCGACCGCCTCTTGCTACTGCTGTGGCTGTCAGTGATCGTATCACTGTATCAGTCAACCGAGTGTTGTGGACAACCCCAAGCGCCTCTACTGTGCAAGTCTCAATATAGCAATTGATCGCTCAGGAGACGCTACACACATTTGTAAGAACAATGTGGCCTAATTGAAGTCAGCTTTTATAGAAAGTTTAAAATAATTTGTTTAGATTTGCGTCACAACAGAAAAATGAGGTGCTATTAAACTTCGGAAAATTATGTTTACATTCATTTGTCTTAGAGTTACATAGCGTTTTCTGAAGCATTATTTTTATGTTAAATATTTAAATATATCAACTTACTGAAAATGGAATTTTATTTGATGCGCGTATATTATGTATATTACGGGCACGTTAGTAATCCCTTTGAACGATTTCACTACGTGCATATTTTGATGAGAATAAAACTGTGGCTACTTCTTTATTATTATTTATGTATATTTCTGGTTTAACCAAACTGCGGCAATTTCATTCACTCCATAACTTGGCTATAAACCAACTAATGTGTTATTCTGACTCATTATTATATTACCATGAGATTTCCTTCATAAAGAAAGTTGATCACTCATTTTTACGAATAATTAATTTATTGCGTGATACTTTTGTATTTAAGCCGTTAATTCACGGAGATAATAGCAGTTATATATGCAAAAGGTATTCGAGATTTAGGCAGCTATGGGGGGTCGATGGTGTCAACACGAGACGAATGAGTTTGCTTCTCTGAAGCCAATAATTCGCGTTCATTACTGCCGGCTTTTGGTCGTGTGGCGGTCAGACGAACGGACCGTGATATGAAGGCACGCTTCAGACGCCTTGCATAGAGCGAAGAGAGAAGCAAAACACAATGTAGACTCTTTCTTGTACGTGCCTGGGGTTGACCTATGCAAGCCTGAAAAACACGGAAATAATGCTTCCGGATTTCCAGTGTATCGCAACCGTGGATTGAATGAAACGGGGATAAATCTAAGAACTCCTTTGTTGTGCGGTTTCTTTTCTAGAACGCAATGAAAACAAGTACTTTTGTGAAATTTAATGTGTCCTAGTTTCTGAGGGTAGTTAGTTTCGTCTCTGGTCATCCACACGTGCAGTACAGGTGCAAGGTAAGGCTCTCCTGCTTGCAGTGCTGTGCCATGTGCCGGCACAGGCTTCGTGCCCGGTCTGCGGTCGATGGAAAGCACCTCCATTCAGGCCATTTCCAGGCAGAAAGAGATACTCTGACAACGCACCTCCATTCAGGCCATTTGGAGGCCGGAAGAGATACTCAGGACAACGCATCTCCATTCAGGCCATTCGGAGGCCGGAAGAAAGTGTTGCTGATCTGACGACCGTATGCTTGCTTGCTTGTCAACTATTCATCAGACGTCAAGTACTTTCCAATGGCATCAATTGCTCCAGGATGAAAGATGGGGATAGTGCTTCAATGAACGAAACAAATTTTGTATTTAATGCAATTGTGGCTACTTGAATTATTGCAAGCCATGTGAATTATTGCAAGTATTATTATAGTGATTTTCAACGATGTAACTTACTGTGCATTTAAACTAAAGCAGAGTATTTCATTAGCTTGTTAGTCATTTGTAAGCTGCTTACAAATGAAAGATGCGTAGCCTGGCGATTATAAACATTTTACATAAATGTTGCGTCTGACGGTGCGTCGCAAAGGTATGAGTTTTGTACACTACTGGAGCTCAATCAGAAACAGTGGAGAATCTTGAGCATCTTTAGTGTAGAAAATGAAGAAGTGGTTGACATTCCATGATTTTATTATTGGTACTGTTTGGTTAACTAGTTCGGATGGGAGTGGAGACTTCAGTTTGACTCTTTAGGAAAGAGTGGCATTAACAAGTGTAGAGGATAGACCACTTTAACTATAGTAGACGTAAGTGAAAGAACATTTAATACACAGGACTGTAGTTAACTTTGATATTGGCTAGTTTTAAAATAATTTTTTTGTCCTTGTTCCTATAACACGTCGGGTTGTTTCACTACGAACAAAGTAGTTACGAGATTAAAGAAACTATCTAACCATTAAGAGCGCCCATATCAACTGAACCTGGTTAATTGACCATATTCAAAGATACTGGAAATCTCAATAATTGGTGGTGTTTTAAGTTCCAATGATAAAGAAAGTGTTCAAATCTACCCCCTTGAAATTGTACATTTGATGTGTACAGTTTATTTCTGTCTGGAGTAACCTCTTGTGGGTGATGCTTAGTAACCTGTTTGAGGCATTTAAAAATTGGTGGGTACGGGATCTGAATTTTGGGTAGGAAATTTCAATTTTCTATTTATTTCGTAGCTACTAAAGAGATATTTGACGAGTGAGCCTGAAATGGTCCAGAGTGCTTAAAATATACACAAGTTAAGAATCTATTACGTAAGGAGCTTTTATGAATAGTTGTGGTTTCGAGGCTTCCAGTTCTTTAGAAATTTAAGTTTGTACCATATCGACTTTAGAGTCAAATTTATGTCCTTTCCGTTCATCAAGAGCGGTCGTCTCTTGATGTTTCTCATTAGCTGCGTTACTTCAGTAGAGGTTCACTTGTACAAGAAAATGAAAAGATTCACTCATTGATGGATATTTTTTCATATACTACTTTTAACATCCACGTTCGTTTTAAGCAAATTCTAAGTAGCAAAGCTCTCAAGGCTTACAGTTATTCAGCGCTAGATTTGCAGGCGTGTGCACTTTTCTATTCTTCATATCCACTCCACGAGTATTTTTCTAAAATTCGTACTCGAATTAAGACAATGACAACTTGCAATTTTCTGAAATGAACTCAAATGCAACTGTTCAGTCATTATAATGGATGTGAACACTGTCCAAAATAAAGTTTCGAGAGCAATACATGACACAAAAATTTCATGAGTGTAATTCTAAACCTCAATTCACTCACAACTGGTGTGCGACCAGGTTGTAAACAAGAATCAATGACGTTAAATCGAGAATGAGTGAGTTAAACACACCCTCACTGCCTTCACACGGAAGCTCTGAACAAAGTAACGTGGTCACAGGTCACTTCGAGTCGCTACAAAATTTCGGTCATCGAGATGGAGGTCACACTTTTACTGTCATCAATCTACCTCCTCACTGCCCTTGGATGCCGTGCTGTTACGAACGTCTGACGATCGACCGAGCTTTTGCAGTCACATGCACGATGTATTATAACTCCGGCACATCTCACTCAAGTACGTCTCGATCCCTCACCCACGCGTGCGAGTGAAGCACCTTGTTCTATGTTCACTACATTTTGAACAACCCTGCAATCGTGAGAGCTAAAAGTACTCTGCCATGTGATAGAGATCGATCATTGGAAGTGTGTTTCTGGGCTTCTGTATTTTGTGCTGAGTTGACGCCCTGTGTATGATCCACAAAGCACAGCAGAGTTCATCACACGAATGTGTTCCTTTGCATTGGAAACGCAGTTTGTAAAACTCATACGACACGAAACCAGGCCAATGCGCGTTGTGGCCCTTAATAATTTGGTACCCATTTTTGCTCGGTGTAGAAATGGAAGTCGTGACGGCCTAGATAGGTGATCGACAGATCGAGGATCTTTTTACAAATTTTGAGTTGTTCGATGGATGGTCGCTCAGCCTCCGCAGTTCTGGGCAGCCGTGACTTGACTTTTTTATCTGGCATTCTAGTCATTTACTTTGCGTCAAAAATCATTTTTGTTTGTTTCTTAGCGCTGTGTCGTGCCTTCTGAAACTCATTTGATGTAAATCACTTTCTTAATTCGCTATTTTGATTTGCATACACGCAGCTGCAGATGGGCATTATTATTAGTATTATCTTCATTATTGTTTGATCATTGTTTTTATTATTATCAATACGTTTATTATATTTATTTTTGTTGGTAGCATTTTTGATTCTAGAATTATTGGGATCTTATTATTTGTAAAACTTCTCTTTTTCAGAAAATGAAAATTTTTCATGCATGTGTAGAAGAGTTTAATCAAATTATATTTTTCCTAATAATTGAAAGAAGGTTTCAGTTATTTCACATTAAAATTGTCATTTTAAACCCAATTTTAATTTTCACTTAAAGCCACAGAACATAAAATTTTTTATAACAAAACCTTCGAAGTGCATGTATTTTATACCATATATTCTGCATTCCATACGTCATGGATGAATAACAATTATGACAAATAATAGAATATGACAAGAAGAACGAGCCGTTTGGTCCATTTTTGGGTTTCTACCTAAGTCCTATGCCGTTGACAGTTACGGTATTAATCGCACACACACCTTAATCACGCACAGCCATTTCAGTCACGCACACGCACTGCAATCATACATAGACCGCAAAAGATAAGTAGAATATAGAATCAGTATCTTATAATGCAGGAACTGTATTCCTCGTCTGGCTTTTGTGATTTCAAGTTACTCGTTGCAGTGTGACGTCAATTTTGAACAGCGTCCTCAGAAGCTCGGTAACCGAACTCCTTACAATCATACATGCATCTCAAATGAGCTGGAAACGTTCTACCGCCAGTTTAGTATGTCTAACAAATATAATGCAATTGATAATGATCATTAAGACTTGATAATTTTTCAAATTTGATTTTTTAGAGTATAGAAGCTGAATTTTTTATGGGGTTTGATGTTGTAAAGTACCTGTTACAGATGTTGTTTTTACTTTGTTACGAGTTGAATGAATTGCCGTTTATTACTTGAGTTTTGAATAAAGTTCTCACAAGCACATGGCCTTCCAAACTTACTGAAGATCTTACACCTACGATACCGTGTGGGTATCGCAAACAATTAAATCCCTGTGTGTTCATAGGGAACAATTACACCTCATTTACCCAACCCTGTGCTCCCTAAAAGCTCTCCTCGTCGCTTAACGAAGTCATTTGTGGTGTTCTCAGCAGCGGAAGCCGTGCAGGGATGCGTTGGTGGTGTGTACGTTATTATGCTCCTGTGTAGTGGTGAAGCCTGTGTAGTGGTGAAGCCTGTGTAGTGGTGGGGCCTGTGTAGTGGTGGGGCCTGTGTAGTGGTGAGGCCTGTGT